>VBSM01000272.1:106940064-106999431 GCA_008086735.1 Cheirogaleus medius | reverse complement strand
TCTGTGAAAAATGATTAAAACACCTGCATTTAGACATTGCAACAATTAGTGCAGGACTGAGATCCCTGGAAAAAGGGAAACAAATAAGGTAAGCTTTGTGAGCACCCAGGCTTGTGCCTGGAGTGGGAGCCAAACCAAGCTCATCAGTTTGCTGAGTCAGAGATTGGAGTTTCAAAGCCAGAATACTGGCAAGGAGAAATTTAAACAGAGAAAGAGCTCCAGAAATTTCTTCAGAAACGGGTCCCCTAGAATCTTGCTAAAAGCTTAGTTGTATTTGTATAGGATGAAACTCCATATTGGGAGGAAATACCAGGTGTCTGTAAACTGGACAGTTCCCAGAGCTAACACAGTGCCAGGAGACATTTGAATTCCAGCCAGCCAGAGTGAAGAGACTTCACTGAACACCTGAGATATTCAGTAAGGATTCCATAAGGGTCACACTTAAGTAGCAGGCCTAAAATAGTCCTAGAATAAAGGCCACTCTAGCCACTCTTGAAAGGATCAAGTTGATCTGCAAGCAGTTTAGCTGCCAGCTAAAGCAAACTCAACATTCTTTAAAGGAAGCCACAAAATCCAGACACTCAGGAACATAATATATAATATCTAGCATCCAATCAAAGTAACCAGACACTCTCAAGAAGCTGGAGAATATGATCAATAAAAAGGAGAAAAATCAGTAAAAAGAAACATATCCAAAAATGATCTAATTAGCAGACAAGGAATTTAAAACAGCTGTTGAAAATATGTCCAGAGTTATGGCAAAACATGGAACATAATGAGAAAATGAATATATTTTTAAAAGCCAGAGTTCTAGATACAAAAATTCTGAAATGAAAAACGGATTGGCTTAATAACAAATGGACTCTACTGAATAAAAGAGTGAATTTGAAAGAAAGCAACTGAAATGATCCAGACTGAAGCACAGAGCAGGGGAAAAAAGGACTAAAATGAACGGACATAGACTCAGTGACCTGCAGAGTGATGTCAAGTATTCTAACGCACATATAACTGAAGTCCCAGAAAAAACGTGTTGGGCCAGGTGCAGTGGCTCATGCCTGTAATCCCAGCAACTCAGGAGGGTGAGGTGGGGGGAGTTGCCTCAGCCCAAGAGGTATGATTGCACCACTGCATTCTAGCCTAGGTAACAGAGTAAGACTCCATCTCTGAAAAAGAAAAATAAATTTAAAAAGAGAAAGTGTTGGGTGGGGATAGAAAAATACTTACATGGCAAATTTTTCCAAATTTGACAATTAAAATAGTCAAATTATGTTATATCAATATTAACACAGTGTTATGCTATATAGTTGTTAAATCAGATAAATTTATCCAAATGTGCTAATACGGAAAGGTCAGGTGTAGTATACAATGAGAAAGGTATATAAATAATACATATAGATTGGTCCCATTTGTGAATTTTGAGGATGCACATCATGTCTATATATGAAATAGATAACGCAGCAAACTGGGATATGGAAGTATTCTCAATGAGCTTTTAGAAGTGGTTTCCTCTAGGGAAGGGGCAAGAGTAGAAGGATACAGAGAAATAATTTTGGTTTTGGTTTTCTTTTTTTTATTTTCTGTACTATTTGAATTTTTACCCTAAGCATGTGTTTTTTCATTTTTAAAACAATTTTAAATTTTAAAAAATGCCATGTGTTCTCATGTTCTATCACTCATAGGACTGTATACTGGCATATATGGACATATGTATGCACACACACATACAAATATATATACAGATTAAGGAAAAAGGAATCTACAATTTTTTTTCTTTTTTGAGACAGGATCTCACTCTTTTGTCCCGGCTAGAGTGGCGTGGCCTCATCACAGGTCACTGTAACCTCAAACTCCCATGTTCAAGTGATCTTCCTGCCTCAGCTTCCCAAGTAGCTGGGACTGTGGCACATGCCACCATGCCTTGCTAATTTTTCTATTTTTGGTAGAGATGGCATCTTACTCTTGCTCAGGCTGGTCTCAAACTCTTGACCTCAAGTGATCCTCCCACCCTGGCCTCCCAGAGTGCTAGGATTACAGGCATAAGCCACCACACCCAGCCTACAAAAATATTTTTTAAAGAGAAAGTATGCTATGATCATTTTCATATTACATATGACATTAAAACTTTACCAGCATACACAGTTCATCCTGGGATTTACATAAATCTGTTTGAAACAGAAGAAAACAGCACAGAGAACTTAGAAAACCAAGAGCAAAAAAAATGAGACCCGTGAAGAAGAGATTGTTTAACTCAGAGAATCCAAGGGAAGATGGCCTTCGAGGGCTTAGGCTTCTCCGTCACACCTATGTCCATGACCACTGGTCCCTGTCCACACTGGTCAGGAAAATCTGTGCCCAGATGAAGCCGCTGAGGCTAGCAGAGAGGATGAATAAGGAAGACTGTTGCCTTAGTCCATTTCTGCTGCCTTGGAAAAATAAGTCAGACAAAAAACCTTTACAATTGCCCAGATAATTTATAAAGAACAGAAGTTTATAATGAACAGGAATTATTTATAGTGAACAGAAGTTTCCTAACAGTTCTGGAGGCTGGAAAGTCTAAGACCAAAGCTTGGCATGTTTGGTTGTCTGGTGAGGGCTGCTGTCTGCTTCCAAGATGGCCTTATTGCTGCATCCTCACGTAGCAGAAGGCAGAAGAGCAAGCAACAAACGCTGCATGAAGCCTCTTTTATAAAAGCGACTTGATCCCATTCGTGAGGGAGGAGCTCTCATGATCTAATCATTTCTTAAAGGCCCCACCTCTTAATGCCATCCCATTGGCTATTACGTTTCAATACCTGAATTTTGGAGGGGATACATTCAAACCGTAGCAGCTGTCAGTTTCCTTTTTTGTTTTGTTTGAAAGTCTCTAAAGGCAGGAGAGTCCCATTCTCTCATCTGACACATTGTAACAGTAACAGCTGACACCTGTCTAGATCTTGCGTGTGTGCCAGAAACTGCTCTAGCGTTACACCTGTTAACACATTTAAGTCTCATAGCAGCCCTGTGAAGGACATACTGTTGTGCCCCCATCTCACAGATGAGAAGACTGAGGCATGGAGAGGTGAGGGTAACTTGCCCAAGTTTACCCAGTGGTGTGTTGGAGCCCATGCTCTCAGCCACTGCTACTCCCCAAATAGGTCCCTGACTTCCGGGAGAAGTCACCAGAACACTTCTCAAGGAAGCGCCTTTCAGGCCTGATCTGCACGTGATTCATCAGTTGTCTGCCTGGCAAACGTCAGCAACCCACAGGTGCCCTGGTTCTCAACCTTGGCTGTGTGTTGGAAGTACCTGGGGTGGGGCTTTTACAGGCCCACGGGGCCACAACCTCACCAGCTACTCCAGAACCTCAGTGCTCCCCAGGTGATCACAGGTGCAGCCTTGGCGCTTCAGTCACTGAGGACAGTGCTTTCTGACCAGCTTGATAACTTCACCCTGAGATGTGGAGCAATAATTTGGGGAGAACAAGGTTTCCCTTCCCTCCCCCATGGGCCCACCTCCCATTGCAGAGCACGAGTGGCTTCTGTATGCCTCCTGGCTCTGGGCCTTTCACAGGGCAGGTGCTCAACAAATGTTTGTCAAATAAGCAGAATGAGAAGCAGGGCCTGGAGACGAGCTAATGAGATCACCGGCCTGTGGTTAGTACAGTTGAATTGGCCATTGTTTTGAAAACCAGATGAGGTTAAAACCTAAATTAGCTCAACCCATATTTAGTAAATGATTGCATGTAAATCACCAGGCCTGCCTTTGTGGCAAGTAGAAAGATAAATCTTTCCTCATCTGTAAAGCATGACAATAACTCCCACCCCAAAGGGTGGCTACAAGGATTCAAACACCTGGCATAGGGCCGGGCCCATAAAAAGTGCTGGGTAAATGGTGGCCATTATTCTCTCAAAATGTGAAATGAAGAGGCAGATACAAATAAAGCAGTTGAAAATGTGGCTAAAAACCTGGGAAGATAATATGCCTCATTAATAATTTTTATATTGATTTTACATTAAAATAATATTTTAAACATTAGATTAAATAAAATATATTGTTAAAATTCTAGTTTATTTTTTAAAATGTATTTATTAGAAATCTTAAAATTATATATATGGCTTGTATCACTGGGCAGCAGCACTGATGTAGGCTGAGTTTGGTGAGACTTTGGAAAGTCTTACTGGGCCAGGAACCAGACACCCTCACATACCTCCAAAACACCCATTCCAGGGGGCAGAGAGTGCAGCACCACCCATGTTGAGAAACACTGCCCTACAGGGTGACAACCAGCTCCTTTCCCCAGGGCCCACCAGCGTCTGGCCCCATCCAGTTCCCAACCTCTTCTCACAACTCGAAGCCTCACACTCAAGTTTCTGCAGCCGTGAATTCCTTAGGGACTCTCAGACACTGAGTTTGCCCCTAAATTGCTTTCTTCTTTGACAGTGTTTCAAATCCCCCTACTAGTCACATAGACTCAGGCCCCTGGAGAAACCTCCCAGTCCCTTTCCAAGAATCCTCTACTGTGTGGCAGGTCCCACTGGGGGCTGGGGGTCTAGGTCTTAGCCCACTTACGTCCTGTTGAACACGCTTCCTCCTCCTGTCTCTTTCTGCTGGCCCCTGGAGTAGGTTAAATAATTCCCCCAAAGATACCAGATCCTAATCCCTGAAACCTATAAATATTACCTTATTTGGGGGGAAAAAAAGTCTTTGCAGATGTGATTAAGTCAGGACCTTGAAATCAGATTTTTTATCCTGGATTATCATGGTGGGCCTCAAAATATAATCCCATGTATCAATATAGGAGGGAGACAGAGGGAGAAGTAACACACAGGAGAAGACAACGTGCAGATGGAGCAGAGAGAGGTGGAAAGGGGTGACCTTGACGACTGGAGTGACAAAGCCACAATACAAGTCAAAGGCTGATGGCAGCCACCAGAAAATGTAAGACACAAGGAGTGGATGCTCTCGTAAACTTCCCAGGGAAGCCTGGCCCTGCTGACATCTTGATTTCAGCCCAGCGATACTGATTTCTGACTTCAGTTCTCCAGAATTGTGAGAAGGTTAATTTCTGCTGTTTAAGCCACTAAGTGTGGTATTATGTTATAGCCTCCCTAGGGAACTAATACAGGTCCCTGCCTCTCCCCTGTCCTTGAGCTGGGAAATCCTGTAGGTTATCCCTGCCCAGGTGCCAGTCCCAAGGCCCATGCTACAGAGGCCCACGCCCTCATCTCCCCGTGATCCTCCAGCCAGTACCTACCTCCTCTGCTAGAACTCAGCTGGGGTGTCTGCACATCTGGGAAATCTCCTTTGTCCTCTGACATCCCTTGTCCTTTCTGTCATTTCTTGCTCCCCTTCCTCTCCCTGTGCCTTCCCTTCTTTCTCTGCCCTGGCCCTATGTGACTCTGTCCTCTAGGGTTCTGCCTTGCCCCACCTAGTTGCTATTGCTGCTTCTCCTCATGTTCCCTGTACCTGGGTTTCTCATCTTGGGGAAATTTACCATTGAGACTGTATCTCTCTGGGGTCTTCATGTCTCCCCAGTTGGAGAGTCTCCATGTGAGCCCCTCAGAAAACTCTGTTGCTCGGACAGGAGAGGACAGGTTTCTGGATTTGGGCACCAAAACCAAACAAGCCCTTGTAGGCCACTTTCCCAACACTAGGTTCCATGGACAGAGCCAGGACTAGTGTAAGGCAAATGAGATACTCATCACAAATTTGAGGGAGCATCAAAAACTCAGCAATCAAGATAATATTTTAATACAATGTTAAAAATCAAAATGTAAAAAATCTGTGGTGAGCAAAACAGTAAAATTTTAAGTACAGATAAGATCAGTAGTGTTGTGCTGAGCCATATTGAAGTCTTAGTAAAAGGAAAATTCAATAATACTGATCCTATCATAAACTACAACTCATGGGCCAAGTCCATCCTGCTGCTGTTTCCTTCAAGTTGTATTGAAACAGCAATGCTTCTTCATTTATGTATTCTCTAAAGCTGTTTTCATGGTGCATAGGTAGAATTGAGTAGTTGGGACAGAAACTTTATGGCCTGCAAGCCTAAAACATTTCCTATCTGGGTTGGATGCAGTGACTCACACCTGTAATCCTAGCACTTGAGAGGCTGAGACAGAAGGATCACTTGAGGCCAGGAGTTCAAGACAGCCTGGGCAACATAATGAGACCCCTGTCTCTACCAAACAAAATAAAAAATAATTCTCTGGGCATTGTGGTGTGCCTGTAGTCCTAACTACTTGGGAAGCTGAGGTAGGAGGATTGCTGGAGCCTAGGAGTTGGAGGTTATAGTGGCTTATGATAGGGCCACTGCACTGCAGCCTGGGAGATAGCACAAGAGCTGTCTCAAAAAAAATTTAGTTTAAATTAAAAATTATTTACTATCTGGTCCATGAGTAAGACCTACTCTAGCCTAGTAAAACCTAAAAGCAAGTGCTGGCAAGAGCTCCAGAGGAAGACAAAGGTTAGAGGTTGAGTCTTTCAAAGTTAGAAAGTCTTGGGAAACAGCCCTGAGCTTTCCACAAATATGCCCTAACAAAACATAAGACCATCGCTATTTAAAGGTGATTATCCAATATTTGAATTATGTACTGAAACAAATGTTAACCCTCTTCAGAGGAGGACAACAGAGTTCAGGGTCTCTACCATATGTCATCAACAATGTCCAATATATAATAAATATGCAGAGAAACAGGAAAATGTGACCCAAAATCAAGAAAAAAAATCACTCTATACAAACTGACCCTGCCATGGCCCAGATGTACCAAACAAAAATGTTAAGCTATTATAAATATGTTCAAAGAATGAAGAATATATATTCAAAGAATTGGAGGAAAATATTGTCCATCAGGTGAACAGATAAGTAATTTCAGCATAGAGATGGAAACTATAAAAAACAGAAATGCTAGAACTGAACACTATAATAACATAAAAAATTAACTGAAAGGGATTAACAGCAGCTTGGACATGGAAGACTAAAGTCAGTGGACTTGAAGATAGTAACGAAACCAAAGGAAGAAATAAATAAATCCACAGTATGGTCAAACATGTTGATGCTTATAACAGGAATTGCTAAAACAAATCGACAAAAACGGCCCAGCACAAATATTGAAAACTTGAAGACTAGTATCAAACATCTTAGTTCATATGCTGGGCCATAAAACAAGTCTCAGTAAGCTTAAAAGGATTTAAATCATACATAATCTGTTCTCATATCATAATTTAATTATAGTAGAAATCAATAAAAAATAAGATATTTAGAAAAAACTCCAAATGTTGGAAATTAACACCTTAAGGACCACTCACGAGTTTTCTCCTGTTTCGCGTGTCATCTGTTAAGGACTCCTCACGAGTTTTCTTGTTTTTCACTGTAGTTATGATGATTTAAATAATGTGCAGTATGCCCAAAAACATGCGGTCCCTGGCGTATATCTTAGAGATTTCTATGTGGTACGAAAGGTGTTAAACACATTTCTAAATAATCTATGGGTCAAAGAAGATACAAGGGAATTTAGAAAATACTTTCAACTGAATGAAAAGGAAAATACAAAATACCAAAATGTATAAGATGCAGCTAAAGCACTCTTCAAAGGGACATTTATAATTTTATATGCATATAATAAAAAAGACAAATTTAAAACCAATGATCTAAAGCTAGAAAAAGAAGAGCAATAAGTATTAGAAAAAGTTAACAAAGTCAAAAGTTTGTTCCTGGAAAAGATTAGCAAAGTTGATAAACTGGCAATATTAATGCAGAAGAAGAGAGACTACAAATAATGAACAGCAGAAATGAAGAAAGTGCAGGTCCTATCGATATTAAAAAGCTAATTAAGGAAATACTTAATGTTATTTAAACAAATTCAACAATTTAGATGAACTGAAAACATTCCTTGAAAAACACAAATAACCAGTTGACTCAAAAAGAAATGGAAATTGGAATAGTTTGGAATAGTTCTATAGCTATTAAATAAATTCATTATAAAAAATTTTCCCAAGGAGAAAAACTCAACTATCAAACATTTAATGAAGAAATAATACTGATATTACACAAATTCTTTCAGGAAAGATAAATGAAGAGAACACTTTGCAAGTCATTTTATAAGGCCAACAAAACCACACATCCTGACAAAGACATCCAATAAAGAAAATTAGAGACTGATATGCCTCATAAAATAGATACAAAAATCTCCGATAGAATATAATCAAGTTAATGTAGCAGTATACATATCATGAACAAATATGGTCTGAATATTTGTCCCCTCCAAAAATCATGTTGAAATTTAATCCTTAATGTGACAATATTGGAGAGGACCTTTAAGATGTGATTGGGGCTGGGCTCAGTGGCTCACACCTATAGTCCCAGCTACTTGGGAGGCTGAGACAGGATGACTGCTTGAGCTCAGGAGTTCAAGACTGTAGTGAGTTATGATGACACCACCGCACTCTACCTAGGTAGCAGAGAGAGACCCTGTCTCAAAAAAAAAAAGTGATTGGGTCATGAGGGCTTGTTCCTTATAAATGGATTAATCCATTCATGGATTAATGGGTTAATGGACTGATGGTTATCATGGGAGTGGGACTGGTGGCTTTATAAGAAGGGGAAGAGAGACCTCAGCTGGCATGCTCAACCCCCTCTCCATGCACCACCTCAGCACTCTGCAGAGAGCCCACCAGCAAGAAGGCCCTCACCAGGTACAGCCCTTCAGCCTTGAACTTCTCAGACTCCATAACTGTAAGAAATAAATTGCTGGGCTGGGTGCAGTGCCTCACACCTGTAATCCCAGCACTCTGGGAGGCCAAGGTTAAAGGCTCGAGGTCAGGAGTTTGAGGCCAGCCTGAGCAAGAGCAAGACCCCATCTTTACAAAAAATAGAAAAATTAGCCAGGTATGGTGGCACGTGCCTGTAGTCCCAGCTACTCAGGAGGCTGAGGGAAGAGGATCACTTCAGCTTAGGAGTTGGAGGTTGCAGTGATGCCACTGTACTCTTCCCAGGGCAAAAAAAAAAAAAAAAAGAAAGAAAGAAAATTCCTTTTCTTTATAAATTACCCAGTTTCAGATGTTCTGTTAAAAGCAACAAAAAACAGGCTAAGACATAGGGTATAATCAGAGGTTCAACATTTGAAAGTCAATCAATATGATTTGCCACATTAACAGAATAAAAGAGAAAAATCATATCACTAAAAAATTGACAAAATTCAACATCTATTAATGATTTAAAAAACTATTCATAAACTAGAAGTATGAAGGAAACTTTCTTAATTGGATAAAGGGCATCTACAAAAAACCTATAGCTAACATCATATTTAATGATGAAAGGCTAAATGCTTTCCCCCTAAAATTGGGAACCAGACAAGAATGTCTTATACTAAAGATCTTAGTCAATGCAGTAAATCAAAAAATAAAATACAAGATATAAAGATTGGGAGGGAAAAAGTAAAACCATTTGCAGACATGATTACCTACATAGAAGATTCTAAGAAATAAAAAAAATATTAGAATTAATAATAGTTGTCAAGATTACAGGATACAAGGTCACAAAAATTATATTTCTGTGTGCTATTTGGAAAATGAAGTTTAAAAATAGCATTTCTAGTAGTATCAAAATACATAGAATAGTTAGGAATATATTTAAAGAAAAATGTTAAAGTCTAGACATAAAAACATTGGTGAAAGAAATTTAAAATGATCTAAATAAATAGAAAGATATATCGTGTTTAGGAATTGGAAGAATCAACATTGTTAAGCTGTCTATTCTTCTAAAATTGATCTATAGATTCAATGAAATCCCAAAACTCCCAGTCAGCTTTATGTAGAAAATGACAATCTGCTTCTAAATTTGTATTTGGAAATGCAAAAGACCTAGAACAGCCAAAGTAATTTTGGAAAAGAAAAAATGCTAATGCTGGATTGTATTAGTTTGGTAGTGCTGCCATAACAAAATACCACAGACTGGGTGGTTTAAACAACAGAAATGTATCCTTTCACAGTTCTGAAGATTGGAAGTTGGAGATCAAGGTGTCAGCAGGGATAGTTTTTTCTGAGGCCTGGCTGTTTGGCTTGCAGACAGCCGCCGCCTTGTTGTGTCCTCACAGGGCCTTTTCTTCTGCGTTTGTGCATCCCTGGTGTCTCTTCCCCTGTGTGCTCATTTAACTGTGATTACCTCCTAAAAGGCCCTATCTACAAATCCAGTCACATTGATGGTAAGGCCTTAACACATGAATTTTGGAGGGACACAATTCAGTCCATTCCATGGATCCTACCCTCGAAGAGTTTGATTTCATCAGACTGAAGATGTGATTTGGTCATAGGATGCTCACATGCTTCCAGGGATTCTAATGAGCAGCCACAGTTGAGAACCACCAAGCTAAGGCTAAGGGCTCACACCTGCAGATGAGTTTAAGTGACGCAGGCTCTCCTGGGCCCTGCAATCTCTGACTGATGACATGAACTGGACACCCTGAGGACTGCTCTGTTGAATCAGTGTCTGACAGGAAGAAAATTCTACTTCAGACGCCTGCCCCACGTTGTCGTGGTCCTGGGGGTCACACATATAATTCACTCAGCCCGATGTCAGGCCCAAAGTGATGCTCGTTACACAGAAGCCATCAGCCAGACATGTTCACATCTGCTTCACTGCAGAGTTCAGGCTCTTCCTGCTAAACCATACTGACTTTCAGGCTGTGAGGAAACATAGCAGTTAAAAAAAAAAAAAGGAGAAAGAAGAGAGTAAGTTAGTATTTAACCAGGACACCCAATGTTTGGATGTTAGTAGTTTTTATTCATTTTAAAGTCCTATCTTTGTATGCTGCTGGCTTTTGGAGAGCCGTTTAGCGAGGATCTAGCCACTTCTTGCTTCCTTCACTCCCCACCACACCACCAACTGCATAGGATTTGACAGAACCAAGGAGTGTCCTACAGCCAGTCTAATGTGGAAGATTTGGAAAGCAAATGCAGTCAAGTTCTCCTCCACTTGCTTCCTCAGGAATAAAGAGACTATTTTTAGAATCAGTGTGGTGACAACTGGCAAGAGGCACAGAAGGAGTTTCCAGCATTTTACCTACTTTATCTGAGCTCCAGCTCCCTTCACTTCTTTACGGCAACGGGCAGTGGCTTGTGGGCTCTTCCCTCCTGCCCGTTCCTCCCAGACCTGTCCAAGCAGGACGTCGCACAAGAGCCTGGCTGCGCCGCCTTAAATGAAGAAACTCTGGGGCTGCTGCACAGGTCCCCGCTCTGGCCACAGCATAGCTCCTTTCCCGATATCCTGGGGGCAGGTGGGGTGGGGGGAGAAGCAAAGGAACTGAGAGCAGGCAGGGAGAAGGTCAAGCAGGAAGAAAGGAAACCAGGAAGGCCACGAGGACCAGGGCCAGCTCCCATGCCCGAACTTCTCAGCCTTTCTGCCCCCTTCCCCGTCCCCAGCTCTGGTCTCTGTGGCTGCTCATGCCAGAGGTAGAGATGCCCTGGGAGGTACTCCCTGGGCTCTACGTTCACAGGCTTGGTCCCCACGCTGACAGAGACTAAAAGACTTTGGTTCAGAGCAGCAGAAACTTGGGAGACAAGCTACGAATTCCATTCTGCACATTTTCCTCTCCTCCCTTCCCCCCGAGGCCCTTTTCGGCAAATGAAGGCTCAGACCAACTGCCCTGTCAAGACAGAGCAGGCTCAAATATCTCTGGCCCTGTCAGGGGCGGCAGCGCTAGACTGCTTAATGACCTACATCTGGGTGGTCAGGTGCCCTGACACACAGAAGCTTCTTGAGAAAGAAAAAGCTGACTTCTTTCAAAACATGGCATGGGGGACATGGGCTAGAATATGAGAGTTTGATATCAGAATTTAAAAGTCTAAAATGTTTTGAACACTTGAGAAAAAAAACATAAACTATTCTCCTTTGCCTTTGAAGTGAGAACATAAACATATTTCATTTGTTCATTCAATATGTTTCTGTAATAATTTCTTACTTTTCTAAGTGGGAGACCCTGTTAGGTGCCATGGGGAATGTAAGTGCAACCCGGTATCAGAAGGATTTCTTAGATCTCTGAGTGTCAGGCAGGGTAAGTTGAATCTACCATTTCTCTGCCATGTGAAAGTCCACATTTCCCCTACATATACTAATGGATTCCAGGGGGCTTCTGTTCTTTAGGTCAGCTCTCTCTCCAGGTGTCTGCTGCTCCAAACCTCCTTGAATCGTGAAACTCTTCCTCAATCTGTCCCCTCCACAAAACCTTGACTAACATAGAGAATTTGTGACTGTCATTGACTTCATGAAGAAGCATGAGGGTTGAGAAAGAAGAATTTATATTACAGAAATTCAAACAACTTCAAATTGTTTATTGGATATCCTATTTTAAAATATCCTCCAAGACTTTCAGGTCTGGTCAGAGTTGAAGAACAGATATTGGGCTTATTCTCCCACAATACAATGCATAATATAAAATGACAAAATATAGGAGGCAACTGCCTTCAGGCATTGGATAAAAATCCTTTATAGGACTATGATCCTTGAGGAAAGTGGAACATGAGGTGAGTCCCACAGTCACCATGGCTTTCTGCTGGGGGACACTTTCCATAACATGGCACGGGGAAGTAAAGCCCAAACAGAACAGCTTGGCTTTCCCTGGGGAAAAGAAACTGGGCTACTGAGGGGGTTGGAATTTGCAGGGTACAAGAGAGGAAAAGGCCTGCACAGAGGAGTGCCAGGAATCTATGTGGAGGTTCCCTGGAGCTGTAGCCAAATCCTAAGTTTTGTATGTGTAGGATAAGACTCCACAGGCCCGGCGAACAGCTACCCAGGGGCTGGGAGGTGAATGGGGACTTTGGAAATCACACACTTCTGGTAAACATTGGAGTTCTGAACACCAAGAGAGAAAGTTTGCTTAAAACACTGGCCATTTAGTTGAGATCTAGGATGGATAGACCTCATTAGTAGGACTATTCTAACCTTAGGGTAAGGGCTATACTAACTTTTCCTTCACAAAACCTATTAGCAAAACTTTGAAGGTCAGGATCTATCAGAAGATTTACTGCTTCCAGAATAAAACTACATATTCTTTAAGGGAAGGCAATAAAACACAGACTCTCAACAATAAAACATGTGCCATATCCAACATACAATCCAGGAGGGTTACTGTTTCATGGGGACAGTTTCTGTTTGGGATGATGAATAAGTTCTGAAGAGAGATGGTTGTGATGGTTGGCACAATAATATGAGTGCACTTAAATGCCACTGAACTACATACTTAAAAATGGTTAAAATAGTAAATGTTATGTATATTTACATTGTAAATGTCCCATAAGGCTACTGCTTCCAGGATAATGGAGACAAGGAGTGCCTTCATGCCTGAAACACCAAAACACCATAAAAATATATTTATATGAAACAATGATATGCAAGCAGTGAGAATCAGGCAGCACCAGCTGTGATCCTTCAGGGAGGGGAAACAAATGTGGGGAGCCCTCCAGTTTCCCCTGACTTACTGCCCAGTCTCCAGACCACAGCATAGAGAGGGCAGACTCCAGTGGAGGCCAGTGGTCTCCCTGGTTTGAGGAAATGGTTCTGGGAGTTAAAGGAGGCCAACACAGCCAGAGTAATGAAGGCAGAGGGAACCAAACAGAAAGAGTCCCAGAGATTCGCAGAGGGTCCTCCTGCAAAGAAAGTCTTCAGCTGAGAAATTATCAGCACATGCATATGAAGAAACTAACAGAGGCTGAAGAAAGAATCTCTTGAAAGGAGCAGAAGGAATAGTCTCTAGGTTTCACCCAGGACTAGGAATAGTTCCAGCTAGCTATAGAATACAAAGGTGTCAGGTAGAATTTACAAGGTGTCAGGTAGAATACTCAGATGGTATTGCCTCGGTCGTGGAGAAAAAAAATTAGCCCCAGACCAAAATCTACTCTAGTCTCAACTAACAAAGTTTAAAACAAATGGTGAAAGTACCAAATTATTTCCAAGCAGCTTAACTGCATTGAAAACAAAGCTCAAGAATATTTATAGGTATAGAAAAATATCATGCACACAACAAGATAAAAGTCACACTGTCATTCAACAAAAAAATTACCAGGCATACAAAGAAGCCAGGAAATATGACCCATAATGATGAGAAAAATCAATCAAAAATCAACCAAAAAAGGATATAAGTGATGGAATTAGTAGACAAAGACAGTTTCCTTTGATATCTGCACATCTGATGTGTAGCTGTCACTTGTTCCAATTGTTCGAAATTGCTTTTTAGGGGGAGAATTTTTTCCTGAAGATGTATATCAGTTGTTGGTTGAGTGAAATACTTGGGCTTTGATTTTGGGCCTGAAGTAGCGCAGTCTCTGTATGATTTCTTAGGCAGCACACGGGTCAGTAGTAACTGTGATTTCCTTGGTGGTTTAGGGAACAGTTATTAGTTGAGGGTGTGGTGCAAGTTTTGCTGGGGACTTGGACCCCAGCGTAACCAGTCTTTGGGCACCGGTGGTAAAAGCAGCGGACTTAGTATGCCTCATTTTATGTCCCAGAGCAGCTTATGCTGGCAGCACTGTTAATGTGTCCTAGTGAACCAGTTATTGGGCACTCAGGTGGCTTGTTCAGAAGGTAGTAGTTGGAGGAGAAGGCCAGGTGTGTGGGTGAGTTCTCAGGCCCCTGAGCAGCTGGTGTGATGTGAGAGGTGGCAATATTAGTGATGGAGCCACCTGCTAGGACACGCGTGTTCTCTGCTGGTGTTACTGGTAGCTACAGTGCACTGGGCAGGCTAGTCCCCAGTCTCACAGCTGCCTGTAACAGGGCAGTGGGCAATGCCCTAAGTGTGCATAGGAGAGCTTGGTCTCCCCTGTCCCTTCCCAGCTGGTGGTGTTGCAGCCACGTGACCTTGAAATCAGCTCTAGGGTGGGGTGTAGCCAGCATTAAACTCTCAAAATGGCCCTGGCTGTGGGCTTGCAGTCAAAGAGGGCAGGGCCCCTTGCAGGAGAGCAGCATGGGTAAGACACTGAGAGAGTGCCATCGCTTGCGACCCAGCCTCACAGCAGGCAGCAGGAGGGTGTTGGCAGTTGTACTACGTATATGTAGGAGAGTTTGAGCTTCCCTGTCCCTCCTCAGCCTGACGGCTGGACACTGCTGAGCTTTAAACTCCTAAAATGGGCCTTGGGCCTGTGACCAGAGAGAGTGGGGCTGTACTGGCAGGAAATTGTGGGGAGTGGTTTGCTTGAGACTCAGCAGCTGGCTGCAGTATGGTAGACCCTATCCCAAATATGTGTTGGAAAGCCTAGTTTCCCTGACTCTCCCCAGCCAGGTGGGGGCTGCAGCTGCATCAGCCTGAACTCAGCCTGAGGGTGGGGCACAGCCCAGTGTCACACTCTCAAAATGGCTCCTTTGACCTGAGACCAGACACCCAGGGAAGTAGTGTGAACAAGAAACTGGAAAATGCTGTCCACTCATGTCTTAGTTTCAACAGCAGCATGCAGCAAAGCAGTGGGGACCTTCCCAGGGGTGCATGGAGTGCCTGGCCTCCTCTATCCCTCCTTGGTGCCACACAGTGGCTGCAGGTGCACCCGCAGTTCCCTGGTAACTAGGCTCTCAGAATGGCACCTGGCTGCTGCAAGCTTGGAGGCCTGTGGGATTGCATGAGGGTTCCCTTTCTGGAGCACTGTCTCTGTGTAATCCCCAAGCAGCTCCCTATGCGGTCGGGGGATTCTCTTGTAGCCAAGATTGTAAAAGTTTATCTTGGAGAGTGGAGCCCTAGGGGCTTCTCTCTTACTGTTTCCCCATGTCCCTGAGTTTCTCCCAGCTGTTATCCAGTCCCCAGCCAGACAAGTGGCCCTAACCCTCTCTTACCCACTTTTAGTACTTCCTGTTGCTTCCCTGATGAATCCTAGCATTCTCTCCTAGATGATCTGTTTGAAACGTAAGGGTCTGCTTGCTATTCTGGTTCCTCTCCATGGAGGAGGCACACACTGTCTGTGTTCTAGCTGGCCATCTTGATTCGGTCTCTGGATATAAGATATTGAAAAAACCTAAAATGAACTTCTAGAATTGAAAATTACAATATCTGTGAAGAAAAATGCACTTGGTGGGATTAACAACAGATTATATACTATTGGGGAAAAATTAGTGAACTTAAAACATAGCAGTAGAAACCAAGAGAAAAATAATTGAAAAAAATGAACAATATCATTGAGCTGTAAGATAACTTCAAGTAGTCTAACATACCTATAATTGGACACCGTACAAAAGGAGGGAAAGGGACAAGAAAATATTTGAATAAATAATGGCTGAAAATTTTATTTTGATGAAAATCATAAACCCACTAATCCAAGAAATTGAATAAACTAGAAGCACTGGAAAACTACACCAAAGTGCAACACAGTCAAATTGCTCAAAACCATTTAAACAGAGAAAAATCTTAAAAATCAGTCAGAGAAAAAGGGCACCTTACATACAGTGAAACAAAGATGAAAATGACATGAGACCGATGTTGGAAACAATGTGAGACCAAAGACAGTGGAGCAAATTTATTTAGAGTTAGAAAGTAAAAAGTTGTCAAGCTGGACTTCTATGCTTACCAGAAAAATCTTTCACAAAAAGGTAAAATAAAGTGTCTTTTAATCATTCAAAAGCTGGAAAATCCATTGCTAGTAGACCTGAGTCACAAGAAATGTTAAAGGAGATCCTTCAGACAGAAGAAAAGTAATACCAGATAGAAATCTATAAATATATAAAGGAAGAAAGAATACGGGAAATGCTACATATATTGATAAATATGAAAGGGGTGGGGTTTTTTCTTATTTTAAAAATCATCTTTAAGAGATCATTAATGATATTAGCTATCATGAAGTGCAAATCAAAACCACAATGAGATACCACCCATTAGGATGGCTAAAATTAAAAAGATGGACAATAACAAGTGCTGATGAGGATGTGGAGAAGTTGGAAGCCTCATACACTCCTGGTGGGAATGTAAAATAATGCAGCCACTTTGGAAAACAGTCTAGCAGTTCCTCAATAAGTTAAACAATTCCACTGCTATAGGTATATAACCAAAGGTAACGAAAACATATGTTCACACAAAAACTTGAACATAAATGTTCATAGTCGCATTATTCATAAAAGTAAAAAAACAGAAACTGACAGAATGTCCATCAACTGAAGAATGGATGAATAAAATGTGGTCTATCCATATGATAAAATATATTATTTGGTAATAAAAAGAAGTGGAATACTGATACGTGCTTCAAAATGAATAAGCCTTGAAAACATTGTACTTAGTGAAAGAAGGCAGTCACAGAAGACCACCTTGACCATTTTGCATGATTAAATTTATACTAAATGTCTAAAATAGACAACTTTACAGGGACAGAAAGTAGAGTAGTGGTCATCTAGGACCATAGAGGATGGAGGAATAAGGGTGACTGTTAAGCAGGATATCAGGCTTCTTTTTGTGGTGATGAAAATATTCTAAAATTGGCTGGGCACAGTGGCTCACGCCTGTAATTCTAGCACTCTGGGAGGCTGAGGCAGGTGGATTGTTTGAGCTCAGGAGTTCGAGGCCAGCCTGAGCAAGAGCGAGACCCTATCTCTACTAAAAGTAGAAAGAAATTAGCTGGACAACTAAAATTACATAGAAAAAATTATCTGGGCATGGTGGCACATGCCAGTAGTCCCAGCTACTCGGGAGGCTGAGGCAGGAGGATCGCTTGAGTTTGAGGTTGCTGTGAGCTAGGCTGATGCCATGGCACTCTAGCCTGGGTATCAGAGTGAGACTGTCTAAACAACAAAAAAAGAAAATAATCTAAAATTGATTGTAGTGATTGCTGCACACTTCTGTGAACATACTAAAAACCATTAAATTATACATTTTAAATGGGTGAATTATATAGTATGTGAATTATATTGCCATAAAGTTGTTACATAAAAGATAATTGACTATTTAAAGTAATTGCCATGTATTATAAGGCTTATAATATCTAGAGAAGTAAATGTATGACAATAATAACAAAGGCCAGGAGGAGGAAATGGAAGTATACTTTTGTAAGGTGTTTATCCTATAAGTATTCTGGTATAATGTACTTATAAATATTATAAATCATAAATCAATTATTAAAAAGAGCTAGTGAGCCAAAAAAGATACAATGTGGAATTAGAAAAAATACACAATGAATTTTAAAAGATGGAAAAAAGGAAATCAGAATGAACAGAGCTCAAATGGAAAATAAGTAGTAAGATGGTAGATTTAAACCCAACAATACCAACAACTACATTAAATGTAGATGTCTAAATACCCCAATTAAAAGGCATAAATTGTCAGGTTGCCTAAAAATGTGATATGCAATTAAATGGTGTTTATAAGAAACCTAATTCAAAGATAAAGACAAAAATATATTTAAAGGGATAGGGAAAGACATACTATTCTAACACTCATCTAAAGAAAGCTGGAGTAGCTATGTTAATGTCAAAGCATATTTCAAAGCAAAGACTATTACTGGAGATAAAAGTGGTGGTTTCATAATGATAATGAGTCAATTCATCAAGAGGACATAATTCTAAATATTTAGGTAACTAATAACATAGCTTCAAAATCCATGAATCAAAATTATTTAGAACAAGAAGAAACAAATCCATGATTATGGATTTCATACCCTAATTGAGACAATGAGTTGATAGAAAGTCAGAAAGTACACAGAAAACTTGAACAACACTACCAACTAGTTTCATTGGTTGATTGACATTTACAGAACACTTCACCCACCAAGATCAGAATATACATTCTTTTTTAAGTGCACACAGGACATTTGCCAAGATAGACCATACTGTGGGCCACAAAACAATTCTTAAGTCTTAATTAATTTAAAAGGGTTTGAATCATACAAAGGATATTTTCTGACTTTGGGAATTAAATTGGGAATTAGTAACAAAGGTATCTGAAAATCCTCCAAATATTTGGAAACTAAGTAACATAAGTAACTCATGGGTCAAAGAAAAAATCAAAATCAAAATTAGAAAAATATTTTGAAGTGAACCAATATGAAAACACAACATTATAGGACCACATGGGTGTAATGATGTCTGTCACCAAACATGTATGCGAGAAATAATACCAATTATACACAAACTCATTTAGAAAACTGTAGAGAAAGGAAAACCTCTGGATTTATTATTTGAAGCCAACATCACCCTGTTATCAAAATCAAAGAAAGACATTACAAGTAAAGGTAATATAGACTAATATTTCCCATGGACATGGAGATAGATACAAAAAATCTTTTAAAAGTTAGAAAAAAGGAAAACAACTAACAGAATGAAGAGACAACACATAGAGTGGCAGGAAATGTTTACAAACCATACATCTGATAAGAAGTTAATATCCAAAATATATAAGGAACACAACTCCACAGTAAGAAAACAAATAACCCAATTAAAAAATGGGCAAAGGACCTAAACAGACATTTCTCAAAAGAAGACATACAAATGCCCAACAGGTTCATGAAAAAATACTTAACATCATTGTTAGGAAAATGCAAATTAAAACCATAATGAGCTATCACCTCATACCTGTTGGAATAGCTATCATCACAAAGATGAAAACAAGTATTGGTGAAGATGTGGAGAAAAAGGAACCCCTATAACACTGTTGGTGGGAATGCAAATCAGTACAGCCATTATGGAAAATGGTATGGAGGTTCCTTAAGAACTTAAAAATAGAACTACCATGTGATCCAGCAATTGCACTTTTGTGTCTATATCCCAAGGAATTGAAGTCAATATGTTGAAGAGATATCTGCACTCCCTTGTTCATTGTAGTATTCTGGAATCAACCTAATTAACCATCAACAAATGGGTGGATAAAGAATATGTGATATATATACACAATGGAATACTATTCAGCCTTTAAAAAGAAGGAAATTCTGTCATTTATGACAACAGGGATGAACCAAGGGGACATCCTGCTAAGTGAAATAAGACAGTCACAGAAAGACAGATACCACATGATCTCAGTTATATGTGGAATCTAAAAAAGTTCAAATCATAGAAGTAGAGAATATAATGGTGGTTACCAGAGGCTGGGGGATGGGGTGAGGAGAGAGAATGGAAAGATACTGGTCAAAGGGTATAAACTTTCAGTTAGGCAGGAGGAATAAGTGTTTGAGATCTGTTTGCACAGCAGGGTGACTACTGTTAATAATAATGCATTGTATATTTTAAAATAAGAGAGCAAATTTCAAATGTATCACCAAAAAACATAAATAAGTGAGGTGGTGAATGTTAATTCATTTGATTTAATTATTTCACATTGTATACATGTATCAGAATATCACATTCTACCCCATAAATGCATATAATTATTATTTTCCAATTAAAATATTAATTTTTAAAATTATGAAATTGGTTTCAACAATAATATAAAAAGAATGGCAAAATTGGATTTATTCTAGGAAAGGTTGGCTTAACATATAAAAATCAATTAATATAATTTATCATATCAATAAGATTAAAAAAGGAACACTTTTAAAATCTGAGACATATGATCATCAAAATTGATACAGAAAAAGCTTTTGACAAATCCACTATTGATTTCTGATTTTAAAAAAAGCTTTCAGCAAACTAGGACGATAAAAGAACTTCCTCAACCTGATAAAGGCATCTACAAACAACCTATAGTTAATATTATACTTACTGGTAAAATACTGAATGCTTTCAGTTTAGGATGAAGAATAAGGACTGCCTGCTCTCATCACTTCTGTTCAATATCATACTTCATTGCATTGTATGCAGTTCAACAAGACAAGAAATTAAAGGCATCCAGATTGGAAAGAAAGAATTAAAATTGTCTTTATTCTCAGATGACATGATCATCTATGTAGACAATGCTATAGAATCTATTAAAAAGCTACTAGAACTAATAAATGGGTTTAGCAAGGATGCAGCATATAAAATAATATATAAAAAACAATTATATTTCTATATCTTAGCAACAAATAACAGAAATTGAAATTAAAATAAATATCATTAACATCAAAAATAGAAAACAGGGATAAATTTGAGAAAATATGTGCCAGATCTCTATGCTGAAAACTACAAAATATTCCTGAGAGAAATTAATGAAGACCTCAATAAATGGATAGATATACCATATTCATGGAGTAGAAGATTCAATAATGTTACAATGTTAAGTCTCCCCATATTGATCTATGATTAATTAAACTTATCTAGATTTAATTTAATCTTTCTCAATATCCAAGGAGGTTTTTTTGGTAAAAATTGACAAGTTGATCCTAAAATTCACATGGAAATAAATAGAATACAATAATCAAAAGCAAATTTGGAAAAGAACAAATTTGGAGGACTTACACTACATGATTTCAATATTTATTATAAAGAAACAGTAATCAAGATAGTGTAATGATAGTGTAATATTAGCATAAAAATAGACAAGCATGTCAATGAAACAGAATAGAGATTCTAAAAATAGATTCACACTCACATGGTCATTTGATTTTCAACAATTGTGCCAGGTAATTCAATGGGAAAAGGATAATCTTTTCAAAAAAATCATGTTGAAATAATCAGTTAACTGTATGCAAAAGGAAAGTGAACCTCAATCCTCATGATACACCACATACAAAAATCAACTATAAAATGATCGTAGACTCTAAATGTAGGAGTAAAAACCATAAAATTTCTAGCAGAAAAATCTTACTGATATTGAGTGGATTGACAGATTTCTTTAAACAAAAGCACAAAGTACAAAAGAAAATTAATAAATTTAACTTCATTAAAATTAAAAATTTTTCTTAAAACTTCAAAAGACATAAAAAATACAATTAAGAAAATTAAAAAGCGAAAGAAAAAGAAAATTAAAAATCAAATAGCAAGCTAAAGATTTAAACAAGAGCCTGTCTCACACCTGTACTCTCAGCTGCTCGGGAGGCTGAGGGTGGAAGATTGCTTGAACCCAGGAGTTGGAAGCTTGCCTGGGCAACATGGTAAGACCCCATCTTTTAATTTTAAAAAAGATTATTTCTTTGAAGAAAAGATTTTTTAAATAGACATTTCAACAAAGAAGATATATGAATTACAAATAAGCACAGGAAATGATGCTCAATTATCATTAGTTCTTAAGGAAATGCAAACTAAAACCCCAGTGGCATACTACTATATACCCACTAGAATGGCTACGACTTAAAATGACTAACCACACTGTCTCCTCTCTGACGTGGCACTCATCACATGGCACTACTATATACCCACTAGATTTAAAATGACTGACCACACTGTCTCCTCTGACGTGGCACTCATTGCTCAGTGCCACTCGCCACCTTTCAGTAGACTCCTCCTTTGGACCTCAGCTGTCTTCACCAGTGTTGGAGTTTCCTGGAGCCTCCAGGGTCTGTACTCTGGCAATATAGGGTTGGAAACCGAGTAAGCGAAAAGCATGAATTTGAGGAAGGGATGGGTCCGATCTAGGATAGCAGTAAAGGTAACTTTAGGTTGAAAGTTGAAGAAGCCCGTGAGAAGAGGATAAAGGCACATATGGAAGAAAAGAGGAGCAAAGACAGAACAAGAGGAGATGAGGAGAAACAACCAGAAATTTCAGGAAAAACTAAAGGCAAAACAGCCTGGCCTGGTTAGAACAGACATCAGTGGGCTCCAGGAAGATCCGAGTGGGTTCCCACCCACAGCCGGGAATGGGATAGGAAGATATTAGGGAGTCAGTGAAGAAGGCATCACTAACAGGAGTGGCACATGGTAGCATCGTAACCATGGAGAAAGCCGCGGGACCACCAGACACCATTTGTGTGGCCTCAGGCTCTAACATGAAGGGGCCACCCGCTGCAGCGAGCCGTGGCGGCAAGCAGTGCCGCGCTGGGCGCCCAAGGCCTTTGCTGCCACGCGGGCTGAGGTTTGTTGGGGCGTGGGCTGTGCCGCAGAGGATGAGATTTGTCTGAAAGGAAGAAGCGGCCCGAGCAGCGAGTTGCCTTAGCTGGTGCAAACCCGACTCAGACATTTTCTAGTTCCATGACCTTGGGGAAGTTACTCAACCTTTTTAAGGTTTGTTTTCTCCTTTGTAAAATGGGGGTAAAAGTAATCTCTACTGTATAGAGTGCTTGCGGAAGTGAAATGTCGCATGTTAGTAAAGCAGTGCCTGAAGTGGCCGTTAGTATATACCATTTGGGAGGCAGTGAGGGGCGGAGCTTGGGCTGAGAGGTTTTGAGGAAGGTCATATGGGGGTTGGGGGGACCAGATTCAGAGGCCCCCACAGCCAGTTTGTGGTATGTGGCTCTTGTCCTGTAGCCTGGGCTTTCTGTTTGTTTGTTTACTGGGCAGCGTCTACATGCCAGGCATGCTTATCAGCCCCCGTTGTATGACTGTGGAAACCAGCACTCCGAGAGCTTAGGTAACTTGGGAGGCCACCCACTGAGGTGTGCAGGGCGGGACGGAGGCCAGCGAGGGAAGGCTGGGGCTGGCTCAGGCTGAAGGTGAAGGAGGCGAAGGGAGGATGAGGCTGGCAGCCCGGTGCGGGTGGTGGAGTGTGTGGGGGCTCAGGCCAGGATAAGGGCGCCCACTGCTGCCCCCACAGCCCTGCAGGGCAGACTCACTGGCAGGCCTGGCCAAGTCCAGAATTTCAAGCCACTGGAGGAGAAAAGGGGTGGGGGGTGTTGGGGGAAGCAGGCATCAGTTAGGGGCTGACAGTAACAGGTGAAAGTGCAGCAGCGATGCCCTCTGCCTGGCCCAGACCAAGTCCCTTGAGTCTAAGGTCACAAGCAGAACTCACATTTTAATGAGGCCAGCAAGCTGTACTGCCTGCCAGAGGCTGAGATGCCTCCACACTGCTGGTCGTGGGCCATTGCCCCCCAGCGACCTTCCACATATTTTACTGTCATAGCTGACATCGTCTCCAGTCCTGGAACGATGCGGCCTTTCGTCTCTTCTGCCCCCTGCTGTGCTCCTGCACCTAGGGCAGCACCCGTGAGGGGAGATGTGATGAATGGATGAATGAGCAAATGAGCAGGTGATGGTGTTGCAGTTCAGCAGCCCACACGGCTCGCTCCCGGAGGGAACAGAGGGGTGCACCAAGGTCCCCTGGGAGAAGTGAAGGCAGAAAGGGGATGAGGTTGAGGGCACCAAGCCCCCTCCCCTAGGAGAGGTCCCCAGAGGGGCAGGGAGGATGGGGGAGGAGCTGTTGGCTCTGCAGGAAACAGGGTTTGGTCCCAGGAAGGGCTAGCAAGCACTATGCCTCAGCTTTCAAAGGTCTGGCAGTTTAGTGGTTGTGGTAGTTTTGAAACTGGAAGTGAAAGCAATGTGGCCTCCAACAAGGCCCCAGTAAAAGCCGGAGTCCTGCTGGCGCTGGGGCAGCAGCCAGCGTCTGGAAGCACAATGTCCGTCTGTTCCATTGCTTGCTTTTTTCAGAGGCTGTTGGCTCACTCCGCTGGAATGGGGTGGCACTTCAGGACACGGAGCTTGGAGCTGGTGGCAGATTTCTTGGAACTGGTGGCAGGGAGATCTAAATTAAGAGCTTTCTATCACACCAAATAAATAGAAGCTGAAATAGAGGACTGAAGGAATTAGGCAAAATGCCTTTATACATAACTTTTGAAAAACGCAGAGAGGGAAAAAGTTAGAAAACAGAATGGTATTTATTCACTGGAGTCCCAAGGTATTTGCTGAAAACAATGACACCTCTGTTTGACATGAAAGCACATATTAGAAAGAGCAAGTTTTCCTCTTTGAAGTGCCCTGCCACAGAAGCCCGGTAATGCACACCAACCGCTCTGTTTCAAAGGCTCCTGGCTAGGTCCAGGGACTGGCCCAATTTCGAGCGTTGTCCTTCTGAGGCGAGATGAGTCACCTCTGGCTTGGAGTTGTCCTCATGGTGGTTTCTTGCTCAGCACTGCTGAAACACACCTACTGTGGATTTACCTGCACCCTTGCGGGCAGGGCCTGGCCACAGGCAGAAGGTACTTTCCTTTGTTTTTGGCAGAGGATGGCCTGCAGCAGGGCCAGGCATGGTGGGGACAAAGGAAGGTTTGTCAGTGTCAGTGGTGTCCTCTAATAACCATTTCAGATGTTAGAAAGGGCATGTTTGGCACTATCAGACCAGCTGTTTCGCCTTCAGACAAAACTCCAGGCCTGAACACAATCTCCAGGGGGAGCAAAAGCCCCACTATGCAGCATTTGCCAATTTTTGTGGTGAAAATACTCCCTCCATAGTCGATTTCAGGCTACCAGTGTGACACCACTGAACCCAGAGTTGGGAAGAGATGCACTGTATAGTATTTCCCCCATACAGATCCTATATACATCAGTAAAGCACCATAATAAACTGTAGTAATCAGGAAGTACTTTGTTTTTAATACAGTTAAGTATATAATTCTAAATAGCAGCTGTATTTAATAACCAGCTCACAAAAATTCCTGAAAATTTAACAGTTGGCTCTCGTTGAGACTGGTACGAGCTGACTCCCACCCCCCAAGCTTCACCTGTGCCGTGGAGAACGGGCAGGGCAGTTTCTTGCAAAGTAGGTGATCCTACTTGCCGGTACCAGGCAACGTCAGGACAACTTACAATATCTTGCCAGGACGCTTTTAAATTATATTCCCTTGATGATGGATATTGAACAAATCTGGCTATCAAAATGCCCACGAACCATCTGGTTATTTGTGAAGTGCTTTTTCAAATCTATTTGGTGTCCGCAGGTCTCTCCAAAGGCTGGGGAGCCCCCCAGCAGTCCGAGATGTCAGGGAGGGGAAAGTTAACCGCTCCACCTACCCTTGCCGCTGGTCTCCAGACTGCTCGGAAGCTCTCTTCTTCCAGTTCTCCGCGACCTCCTCCCGTAGTCTCAGGTACCCCTCCTTCCGACCCTCATCCGATGTATGCTTGTCTGCTTGCTTATTTCCTCTACTTTCTTCTAAAATCCGTCTTTTTTGCAGAGACACTCTGGCTGGCGGTTTTTCTCATCTGCCATCTTAAATGAGTCCAAAAGTAATAGTATTTCAAGATGGTAACAGCAGAGCACTAAACCAAGCCCAAGGCCCTTCTGAGGACAGGTCTGTGTGACTGCACAGGTCACACGCCCATGGAGCTGGTACTGTCTGGACTCTTCAGTAGCAAATTTACCCCCTGCTCCCACTTTTCTCCTACTGTAAGTGCACACACGCACCAGGGACTACCGACCACATCTTCCTAAGTAGCACCAACCTCAAATCTATTTCTAAACAAACAAATATATTATTTTTTTCTGATTGTTAATAGCTCTTTACACATTCTGGAGAGGTCTTTTGTTGGAAGTATGTATCACCAATTTCTCCCACTTCGTGGCTTGCCTCTGCACTCTCTCGATGGTAACTTAATGGAGTTCATTGCAACAAAATCCAGTTTATCAGCTTTTTATTCTTACGGTTAGTGCTTATTTCCTAATAAATCATTGCCTATTCCAAGGGCAGGAAGATTGTTTTCTTGTAGAAGCTGTGTTATTTTATTTAATATTTTTCATATTTAGGACTATGACACATTTGGAATTGACGTTTTTGAATAGTCAGATCTTTTTCTTTCCATATGCATATTCCAAATTATCATCCTTAATGTAGTTAAAAATCATTTTCTGCCTTCATGGTTGATCGGACTTGATTGGATGACTCATTAGAATTTTACAGTTTAAAAGTGTCAATTTCTGCATTTTTGCTAATAGTATCTTCTTTCACCTTTAAAGGGAGAAAGGAAGAGACAATACAAAGCAGAGGCGATGATGGAATGAGTAACAGTTCTCACTGTAAACGGGGCATCTGGACCTCACACCTTCCCTGCTAGGATCCCTTGCCCAGGCCCCTCTAGTGCTCTAGTGTGAGTCCTCCCAGCTAGCCAACCACAGGGCTCTGATCCTAAACCCACTAAACTGGATCGGAAAGGCTGACTCAAAACTGCTCATTCAGGTAATCTGGGAAAGCCACAGGTGCAACTGTCCTTTGCTGTAGAATCACAGTATCCACAGAGTCAATTCAGGGAGATCTCAGGAACAAAGCTGGTGTTTTCAAAATGACTTTAAGGTGATTTGATTTCTTGTTTTACCACTTGATTGTGTTCCAGCCTAAGCTACACCAAGGATGTGCTACTTCCTAACCTAATATAGCCTTCCTCACAGTGCCATTGATACTCTCTCCCTATGCAATTCCCAGGACCTTAATATCCATAACAATTATTAGCTCCCCCTTATCAAGGGTTTATGTGCTAGGCACAGGGCTAAGCACTTTATCAGAAATTTATTAATCTATATACCTTCCTTGCTTCTCCTTCAAAGCCCATCTTACCACCTGAAATTACATTGTATGTTTGTTGGATAAGTTTCATGTTTTCTGCTGTATCAAAACATCTAGCCTAGCACCTAGTGCATAGTAGACTAGCACTCAATACACAACCTGAATGAATGGTTCCCAGTTTCCATTGGTTTCCACGGCAGGCCTTACCCATCCTCAGCAAAGCACTTAAGGTAAAATGGCCACGTGAACATCCCCCCTCTTAAGTCAATCATGTCAGAATAAAGAGAAGAAAATAAAAAAGAACTAGACATGTCTAATAACCAATTCTTTTTACAATTATTCTTTTAATTTTGTTGCACAAGCATTTAAAATACCTAAATATATTTCCCATTTCTCCTATGGTCATTTTGGAGATGTTTTTTGGTCCTCATTCTGACAAGCCATGCTATCACTTTACTGCCTCTGCTTTTTCAGTCTCATGAGTACTTCACATTGATGACAGGAATTTCCACCTTTGCTACTATCTGTCCTACTGGTTCCCTTTAATCCATTTCTCTAGTCATGTGATTGAAAAACCACTCTAAAATAGTTTTATTGCTTCTGTTTGTGGTGTGAACACTTTGACCTCCTGCTTTGACTACACACACACACACACACACACACACACACACCTCCCCTTATCCATGGAGGAAAGGTTCCAAGACCCCCAGCGGATGCCTGAAAGCACAGATAGTCCTAAATTCTATATATACTAGTTTTCTCCTATACATACAAACCTATGATAGTTTAATTTATAAATTAGGCACGGTAAGAGATAACAGTAACAATAACTAATAAAGCAGATACAGTAATAAAATGAATGTGGTCTCTTAAAATATCTCATTGTATTGTACTATACTCACCTATTTTCAGACCGCAGTTGACCGTGGGTAACTGAAACTGCAGAAAGTGAAACCTGGAACAAGGGTGGACTACTGACTGCAGGCTTTGAAACTACCCTCGAAATGCAGTAACATTGTGCACTGCTGGGGCACCACTTCAATCTTATATTGGATTATCTGTTATTCATAACATAGATTAAATAGCTCGGTAAGGCAAAAATCTGAATTCTTAAGGAATAGTCATTGCTTTAAATTAAATGCCATCAGATTAAAAGCATATACTGATAATACTTCAAATACACATGAATAAACAGAAGACAGATTTTTAAAATTTCCTTTCTTTAATAATCTTTTAAGTGCTCAGCAGACTCCTCTGGGCTCCTCTAAAAAGGAAACTCTTCAATCAACCTCAGTGGTTCATAAATCCACAAATGCCTCAAAAAAAAAAAAATCGACACTGAGGAATGCAATTTATCTTCAAATCCTTATGTGCATTCACATTAAAAATCTCTTAATTTAGCCTGGAACAGTAAACTCTCTATCTCTGTATAAACTTTCCATTCACACAAATTTAAATAGTCAATCTTGTGAGACTGAGTTTGGCAAGCTTTATTTAGGCGCAAAGGAATATTTGATCCAGGCTCTAAAATGCCCTAAAATCCTTGGTCAGACTCCTCAGACATAGCATGGCATGCCTGTTCTTTCCAAATAAAGTCACTTTTTAAATGTTAGCATAACACACCTGTCCTGAATTTTCAAGTAAAAGGCATTTTTTAAATCATCTGAGAAAGAATGGACAAGAATGACAGTAAACACTCCTGTTTTATAATGCTCTTTATTTAGACTATTACTGGACAAATGTAAGGTATGCTCACAAGTTTCTCAAGTCAGGTACAAAACACTCTCACTCAGATGCTCCTCTTCTTTGTACTTGTTGCTACAGTCGGGTTGCTGTGCATCCACAGCTCTCAATTCTTATTAACATACAGAAAACGTTTTAGGGACCACCATGGAGAATCCGTTTCCAGATAAGGAGTGAGCTTCTACAGACTAAGTCACTAAGACATCAAAACTCACGGTGAACAAAGACAGAGGAAGGTGACCAATGAGCTCAAAAACTCGTGACTCTTAAGTTTCCAGTGGCACAAAGACCACATTGAAAAACATTTTTTGATCCTTCATGTTTGAGAGAGATGGAATGTGTTCACAACTCATATTTCTATATTTACCACTGTCTATATGCCACAAAACAATATCTAATTTTTAAATAGTTTTAAATGCAGTTATAGTTTTGCTCTCAGGCCACAGTACAAGATTGCATGCATTACTGTACACAAATGTCAAATACTGAACGACTGTAACACAAGACACCTCGGGATTGTCTAATTACACAATTTCTCTTTTTGGTGGTGGGATAAGGAAGGAGAATGATGGTAACCGCACACACAGCCTGTTGTGTGCTCAGCAATGCGCTGGGTGGCGATACCCGAGCACTTGTTGACTGACTCATAAAGAAGGACAAATGCTGCTAGTAAGATTAATAGCGTATTCGAAGAGTAAGTTCCCAATGTAGGGCTGGTATAACGAGTACACAGACTCAACTTTGGGGGTAAGTCTTGGTAGATACTGATGAAAAAAGTGTTCTGTAACTGATTTTCAAAAATCAGATCATACCTTTAAAAGATGAAAAATAAACATTTAAAAAATTGAAGAGGGGACATAAAATAATGAAATTAAAAAATGAAATAAAAAATGAAAGCACATGGCATTTCATGAAGAGGAGACTTGAATCTTTTGGTCTAAATCAGCCAATATGTTAAGATTAACTGTAAATTACTGAAATATAATTTGCTTATGCCCATTTCTAAAATGCACAATCTTTGAGGAAAAATGTTGCCATATTTTCAGGAATACAGAATCTTATAAAAATTTTTAAAAGGTTGATACCATCTCTTTTGTGGAACTTCTAGAATAGGTTTTTCAAACACGAAAGGGGAACCTAGTGCACGTGAATATGTTAAGAATTCTCTACTTTGAGGTGCTCACAATAGTTTCCAAAAGAAGCCACCACCTCAAAGAGCCCCTCTGTAGCAGCTCTAACAATGTAAGAATGTGGTCACATGTCACTCTATCAACCAAGTGTTTAATCATAGTGGGGAAATTACTTAGTATCAATTGTATTAAAGAGTTCCAGTTATTAACTTTGTGATACACAATGCAGGAGTGTCTTCCAATGTTTGCTTTTTATACCAAAGGTAGTATATTGTCATTCTTTAAATTCAACACACTAGTGATTTAATCTTTAGTGAGGTGTGACTACCGAGAGCAGCAGGAAGATGCTTCCTGATTTTCCCCGGGCTGGTGCAGGCTACTCTTCTGACAGGTGATCCCGGTCTCGGCAGGCTGGGCAAGTGCTCTGTCCTTTAAGCCACTGCTTAAAACACTGAAAAGGAGGAAACAAAATCAGTAGATGCTTCAGGACCACAAGGAACCTGTGCCTTGAAGTCTCTTGGGCCTGGAGCTATCCAATACTCAACTCAGGGCCTGGCTGGGGGTGTGTGGGAAGTTGGAGAGCCCAGGCACCCAAAGGACGTGGACCATACAAGAGACTCTGCAAGCCATCTTGATTCCTCCTAGTGAATATGCTGTATTCATCCCTTTCTAAAGGATTAATAAATCAACTTGGCAGAGACCTGATCTGTTCGAACCCAGAAGCAGGGGTGTAGGGACAAATGCTCATGTACCCAGAACGCCAACATAGTTAACACACACACCTGGGAAGGGTATGAGCTGGAATCTCCCAGGGTCAGGCGTAAGGGACCAAGCTAGGTTCAGTTTTTCTCCTCCCAAATGTTAAACTGACTTCATACACTACACTAAATCAAGAAAAGAGTTGTACTGTTTATCCACTCAGTCATGTGTGTACAAAATCACCTTGCACAGAACTAATATTGCTTTGAATCTCAGCACCAAAGAGTTGCTGGAGTTCTTTTTTTACCCACGGTGTGATGGAAAGGACATCTGCCAGGGCCCAGAAACTTTGTCCCCCTTCCCACAGCAACAGTCTTTGGACAGGGAGACAGTGAACACTGACGATGGATGATGTCAGTGAGGTTTACAAAGAAAATGGCTCAAACACATAAGAAATATAGATGCTTAGGGGAAAAAATTCCTTTTGTATTTTGAAAATACTTGGTCACAGAGCTAAAGGAAGACTAAAGAGAATTCTTACCCCTTTGTGATACTTGTGCCCACATTTTAGTACACGCACATTTTTTGATTTGAACACCTCATGGCATAACTCACAGGAACTTGTGCCCGATGCCTGTGGAGATAAACGTAACTCAATAATAAAGAACAGCTAATTTTTTTTTAAGGACATGAACTCTTCCTACACGTGGACTTCATTTTTTAGCACAAAGGGTGGCAAATGATTCCCAATTACAGCTAAGCAGGATGAGGAAACAACTTATTTTTTAATAGCATTTCTTAAAAAAAATAAATAAAAATACCAAAAAAGAATACTTTTTAAGTTCTAATTTTCTCAGAGAAAATACTGTTTTATATGGTTAACATATTCACAGATGAAATACTACAAATGTCTATTTATCCTATACTTTACATAAAGTATGGTACTAGCTTAATATTACTAATTAATCATTTGTCTAATTATGTAACAGTTGGAGAGAGTAAATTCCAACACATCCACACAATGGACTATTGTGTGGCCGAGTGAAATCAGGAGGGCAGTCCATAATCCCTGACACAGAGAGCTGGCACAACGTACTGCTGAATAAAAGCATGTTACAAGGCGGTATGTACCATATAATTCAGTTTTTTTAAATATTACGAGAATGTGTGTATATATAGATGCCTAGAAAAGAGCCTGGAAAGATATACAAAATGTTACCAGCAGTTACCCCTGGTTAAGGGAGACTTAATTTTTTTCTCTACTGTTTTCTAAAGTTTCTATGAACATGGATCACTTGCACAAATCAAAACAGAACTGATGGCTCATCTGGCAAACATCCACGGGGTCAGGGATTGTGTAGGGCGCTGGACACAGAGATGAATGGAAGGTTTCCAGCCTCCAGTGCTCACAGTCTGATGAGCACAGACCCAGGGCACCGACCCCACACTGCATCGCTAATTTCTACGCTAACTCGCCTCTGAACCCTGAGCACCTTGAAGGCAAGAAATGAGTCTTGTTTATCTGTGTCCTTAGCAGCCAGTAAGGAACCCAGCCCCGAACCCATGCTCCAAAAACATCTGTGAGTGAGCGAATGGAAGCAGGCAACGCTGGCCATGGGAGCAAGTTCAGGGAGTGGCGCTAGGGGCAGCACCCAATGGCTACCAAAACCTGGAGCTGCTGTCCAGGGTTTTTCTGTATTTCCAAACGCGTGACAAGGCCCAGGCAGAGAAGGCAGGCACCACAGAGTGAGGGTTCAGGCTCCTCTACTATTGCCCGTGACTTGAGGGTCAGGGAAGAAAGAGGTGTCAGCCCTGGGGAAGAACAGGTTAAGGCCTCTCTAACACCCTCTGCAAAGCTCAGAGCTAGGTGTAGCTTGAAAAATCTACAGTTGACTGTTTCCTGTTTCCTACAAAAAATGGGCACAGTATATTTCTAAGTAAAAGAAAAAAAAGACAACCACAATAAAAAGAGAGGGAGAAAACAAAACAAAATTCCTGCCCCCAAGGTTCTGACTAAATTCACACACACATGCATACAAAAGAGTATAGGAAAATATGTATCAATGTGATAATACTTGTTAGAGGGTAGGTTTTAGGTTTATTAAAAATGCCCTTTTTATTTGTATTATGAGCCATGTATTACTTTTGTACTTTTTAATACTTTCAATTTTTAACAAACTACCTATGATCAAATTTAGTCCCAGTTTGAATACATAATTCTCTTTCTCATACAATTTGGTAAAGTTGAAGTCAGCTTTTACATCTTAATTATTATAAATACCAACCATGAAGCAGAAAGAGCTCTCTCTCTTCCAGGCTTCTACTATCTCAGGATGGGGGTGGCCAATAAGACACACACACGTGAGGATAGGGATGCCTTGGGAATTCTGCCTGGTTGGATGATCAAAGAGCACATGACCCATCGGGGAAAGCCTTGGGACAGGGGGGCCTCCAGCCAGGTCTTGCAAGGATGCCCTACATGCTCAGAGGCTCTCTTCACTGGAGTGAGAACAGGGATGAGACCCTCTGGGAGCCAAGCATATGTGGTGTGGAAAATCTCCAAAGGGTAGTGGAAAGTGAAAATGTACAGAAGGAATAAAAACCTAAGTTCACAAAAAGACTCAATGCCAGCTCAAGTAGGCAAACCAGCACTCTGTGCAATCTCATATTGCTGGCTCCCTGCTGAAAATGATACAGGGTCTACAGCTCTCCTCATGTTGACATCAGCTACACTCTGACCTCACGGTTGGACAGAAGGGAAATCGTGCTCTACACCAGAATCTCATCCAGAGCCCCCATCCCTGAGCCACACAGGTGACAAGGTCTCTTTGAACCTCACGTGTGGTCCCTTCTGCATTGTCTCCAGCATCGGCTGGCTGTGTGGTGAGGACTGGGGAATGACACTACACAAACAAGTCAAAGGGCCTGCTCTGAGCTACATCCGTGCCTTCCAACACTCTAGCTGATGCTGGCAAGCTGCACGAGCCAACTGTGCCATGGTTTCCTTATTATAAAATAAAGACAATTATAATGCCTATCCATTCAGATCACAGATATTATAGTATTTTATGCAAAGTTCTACGTAAATGTAACTTTCTTACTGTATAAGAGGGAAAAAAACAACCCTAAATCAATATATGCAATTCCAGGCAAGTTCAGCCCATCCCAGCATCCCTCTCAGGCGTTTCAGGGAATAGGCAAAGGGCAGCCACCAGCCTTTCTTCAGCAGAGCTGCCCCCGGTCATTCTGTGGCAGCATGTAATCCAGACCACGGCCTGGGCAAGCAGATGTTAGCAGGGCTCCCAGTGTTATTAAGCGATGGGACCAAGCCTGTGTGATTCCAAAGCCCATGATTACACAGAAGAAAATTATTCAAAAACTATTTTCCTCAACTATTCAAAATATCACACTGGATATAAAAAGTTAACATATTTGACCATCTGCAGCAAAACAAGGGCAGGGGAGAGAAGGTTCCCCCACTGTGGTCAGAGCTTCTGTCACTCGTGTGCAGGGCTCCACACTGGGCCCCAAGGCACTTGTCAGAGCAGAGACTTGACCTCAGCCATTCAATGACTGTTCTATTTGGACCATTCAAGTAAACTGAAATTTGGTTTCTAATTTTAGGATCAAATAAATTAGGTTTAGAAATGAAAAGAATGGAGCTAAATCAGGGCTTCAAAATTTTCTTTCCTCCTTGTTCTTCATTAAAAAACAAAACTAACTATACAGTTATTATACACACAATACTCACAGGGACACCTTCTGTTTTCTGCCCCTTGGTTTTGGGTGATGCTCCGACAATCACTGAGGGTGGGCCCTGGGAGGACCTGGTCACAGAGGCAGCAGAGCTGGGCTCAGATGTCCTCTTGTCTTTCCCTGGATTTGGCTACAGAGATAAAAGGGGTGGGGGGGGCAGGGAACAAGAGGAACACAAAGTTCAGTTACCTAAAAGCTTGACCATCTTCTGTCATTAGTAAATTGTTTTCCACATTTTAAAGCATTTTTTTTACAATTCTCATATTTTATAAATAAATAAGAATGAAGTGGAACATTTTATTGTATCTGGATGAAATACCTTTTTCTTTTTCTGTTCATCTAGAATGTGTTCTGTCACTCTTTGGACAATTTCATCTATACTCAATCCTGAGAGTGAGTTCTTGGTTTTGTTTCGCACTTTTTTAATAAAACCAGCAAGTTCGGTGCTAAAAGGCAAAGTGAGTGATAAATGACAACAAAGTCAAGTTTTCCACTGCTAAGAAATACTATGTGCCAATATTAACCCAATAGTCCAACACAAAGAACCAAAAACAAACACAAAAAATTAATTTGTAGACCCAATGATAACAATAGTAACTGTATATAAAAAGCAGAACCATTTTAAGGCAGAATTACTCTTTCCAAAGTAGTTATGAAATTTCAATATTCTAAATATTTATTTCAGTAGAATTTCAAAGTAATTACATATCTGATAGATCCATTTAGGATATCACTCTCTATTTAAAAAACTGACTTTGTAGCCTAGATGTAGCCTATTTTGCATAGCTTTATGCAAAATCATTGAACAATTAGACAATTAGACATTGGTTCCAACTTGAAATCAATAAATTCTTTCTATCCAAGAGGAAACTAGTTTTTAGACTTCCTCCCTTGAAAAGTCTAATCAGTGACAAGTTCAAAGTCTGTGTGTTTCACAAGTACCATCACATGGGCATTACAGTCAATAGGAACTTGCAATTTGCACCACTATTACTAGAAATATTTTAACTTTCAGAAAATTAGGATGCATTTTTACCTGATTGTTTAATCTCTGCCAAATTTAATCAGGATTGCAAACAATCTGATTTGTAGGATACTTCTGACAATTACAACTTGAATATTTTTACAACTGGTATGGAGACTACTATTGAGAGGACTTATGTTTCTCAGACTTAGGCAAGGCAAAACATGCCCATGTGCAGACAAAATATACTTATTTTCAAATGGGCAGGGCTGTACCAATATAAAACATTAATTCTGGCCTATTATATTTTAACCACAACTTTGTTTCCCAGTTTCAATTTGAAAGCCTGTAACTGACATTGTCTCAGAAACAGAAGTAACAGGGCAGGCACAGAGGGTCATTCCTGAGTGCAGAGGCCTCTGTTCTGCACTGTGCCCAGACACATGCCTCCACCTAGCCTTCCCTCTCAGCCGAGACAAGGGGAACCTGAACCCCTTGCACCAGCCTGAAGAGCAGCAAGCAGAGGTGGAGGCAGAAGTGCTGCTGAAGAGCTCAAAACCCTCCCAGCCCTGCTTGCAGCTCTGCCCACACTCACAAGGCCCCTGTCAGTATGGAACTCCATCTGGTCTCAAACCTCATGCCTCTGACAACTCAGAGGTCTTATCTCACAAGGTGTGAGTCGCTGCTGGCTTCTTCGAGGTATGTGATACCTTCCCCCACCCCCTGCCCAAATGACAGAAAACTATCATTTTGCAGTTCATTCACTGATTCTATAACAACTAGTTTTGGAGAGTGTTATTGATTTCATCAAAATCTTAGCAAATTGTCATGGGCTCTGAGGAGTGATTACTCAGAGGTCAACATTTTCAATCTAGATATACACATTAAAAATTTTATTTGGAAATACTTCTATAAAAAGCAAGAATGTACCATCTATCTTTCTGAGCAAAACAATTAGGCAACACTTTCCCTATTAGCTCCTAATTGGCCATGACTTTATCTGATCAGGAAACTTCAGTTCAATACAGTATTAAACGGAGTTACAGACATTTTATAGTCATACCTGTTGTAGCATGGGAATACCACTGACAGGTGCTCAATAATACTATTGAACGGTTTTTTTGGAGACTGGCTCGTACGAGCAACACGTCCGGGAGGAGCAGGTAGTTTCTGATCAGCCACAGGGCTTTGTTTTGATGGAGCTGCCTGGCCAGCTCGCTTTGGCTCTGATGGCTGAGAGACTTCAGGCCAACTAGAGGGCGGCCCTGGCGACGGTGCAGGAGGAGCCTCCACTGGGAAGTCGTCGGCAGAGAAGAGACCTGGACCCTCATGAGCTGCTGTTTGATCTCCAGCCATGTCACTTGGGGAAGCCACAGGCCCTTGATCATCATGGCCTGAAGATTCAGGAAGTAACTTAGGACGAATCTGTGAGGAACACACCACAGTAGGAGAGTCATTTAGGGCTTGCCTTGAAACGAGAGAAGCACCCACGGACAAAGACTGCTGAGCAAGCATGAGTATAATGAAGCCCAGATGCTCCAGTACATGGGAAACTTGAAAATGATAACTATTTCTGTTTTGAAAGAATTACTGATAACTTGTTAGTTGTTAGAATAAGAGCAGGATTCTAACTTCTGAGTAACTCTCTATAATTCATTATTTTCTCTGTAAATTAGAAGAACTACCTAAAATGAGACTACTTTACCTGCCTGCCAGCCCTCTTTCAGCCTCTTCCTAATCACACTTCCCTGTCCCAGCTAAACTTTGTGGCTGACTGATCAGAAATCGCTGTCCCAACACTCTGCAAAGGTGTCTCCATCCCACTGAGCTGCAGGGACACCTGCTGGTCACCTCCTCTTTCTCAGTGCCCTTCCTAGCTCCACACGGCTCTGGGCCCCTCTGTCCCGCCTACAGGTCCCTCTGTCCTCACGCTGCTGCCCGCTGGCTATGTTCTCTCCAGGCCCTTTCACAGGCCTCAGCAAGTATGTGCTCACTGATTAACACCCACTTTTTACAAGTTTCTAGTCTATTTCCCTGAGATCCAAATCTGCAAATCCTCCTGGGCGATTCCAAGGCAACTTAAACTCCATGTGTTTAAAACCAGCCTCAGGCAGTCTCCTCACACCTGCCTTCCCCGAGGGCCCACCTCACTGACAGACCCGGGACTCACCCTCAACTCCCCAGAAGTACACCCAGTGGCCCGGTCCCGTGAGCAGCAGCGTTCCTCCAGCTGCACCTCCTGAATGCCTCTCACGTCTGTTCTCCTCCCTCTGCTCCCCGCCATGCCCTCACCCAGGACAGGCGGAGGGCAGTAAGCTGATGACCGGCCAGCCGGAAATTACTCAAGGCCCCTCGTCCACTCCCCACACTGCTGCCCAGCAAGCTCACCCTCAGAAAGCACAGGGGCTTCCCTTCATCCACAAGGATACACTCCAAGACCCGCAGTGGACGCCTGAGACCTCACTGAACCCTATAGATACACTATGCACAAATGTCTTTTTCCTTCTTCACAATTCCACAGATAGAAGATTCATTCTTGGCAACCTCAGCATACAATCTTTGTTCTTTCCTTAGTGAGAACTTCCACCTTTTCACTTAAAGGAAGCACATCATGGCTTCTCTTTGGCATATCTGAATTGCCAGCATCACTATCTTGCACTCTGGGGCGCTTATGAAGTAAAAGGGTGACTCACGGGGGGTTTAGGGGAAGCATCCGCAGAGTGGATCTGCTGGACAAAGGGAGGATTCACATCCAGGACAGAACCGTGCAAGATTTCATCACACTATTAAGAACAGTATGCAATTTAAAATTTATCAACTGTGCGTTTCTGAAATTTTCCATTTAATATTTTTGAACTGCGGTTGACTTCGGGTAACTGAAACCACGGAAAGTGAAACTGCAAATGTGGGGGGGGGTGGGAGGGGACTTCTCGACAAATCCAATGCTGTTCCCTTACTCAAGACCTACACTGGCTTCCTGGTGACCCACGGAAAAGCCCACACTGCTTTAACACAGCTCAAGGCTCCCTTGTTTCTGGCCCCTGGGTACTTCTACAGCCCCCTCTGTCACAGTGAACTACTTTTATAGCCATGAAAAGAGTATGTTCTATCATCCTAGCCTCCAAATACTCCGTCTATTCCATCTGGAACCTTCTGACCCAAGTATTACAACACACTCCTCTCCTCACATATACACCCTCTCACTCCAGATCTCTGTCTCACTGAGACTTCCCATGGGGACTCTTCCACCCAGGCCTCCACCTCTTGGTTAGGTCAGTGCCCCGATTCATGCTGCACTAGCACTATGCCAGGGAAAACCTCAGTGCACTCTGTGTATAATTACGGGTTTGAAGTCTGTCTTTTCCCAAGCCCATATGCACTTTGAGGGCACAGCCCACATCTAATCTTGATTACCACTAAATACCAATGAATGAATGAATGAGGGAGAAATGAGATGCAAAGCAAATGATTTTTAAGGACACTTATTACTCAAGCTCCTGGCACACAGAGAGTTCCCAGGATTCTGGATATGGAAATCCTTCTGAGTATTTATAAAACTACATAAGCTAGAATTACAAATTAATAATAAAATACTCTAAAGAGATGCAAAGTTCTCTATGTCTGCTATAAGATCTTGGAAAAACTATAAAGGAGAAATGACCTTTAATTCTAAATAAAACTATTCCCTACTCAGTTCAATAGAAAGAAAAAATATTCAAGAGAATAACTTACTCAGTTCAAAGTGGTCACACTTTTTCACATCTAATTTTATTGTTTGCAGACGAATTCACAATACATTTGAATGTTTAGTGTACATGGTACTGGCAAGACAGAGATGCTCAAGATCAGGCTGACGGAGGAACCTGCCCTCTAAGTTGAAGAGGGCCGAGAGGGCAGCCCCCAACTGTGCGTTCGAGGGAGGCAGGAGGCAGAGGGTGACAAAGGTGCTCCAGGCTGGGGAACAGCCCAGGCAAAGGTCTGGCAATTGCAAGAGGCTGCGAATCATGTGCTGGGGAAACAGTCTCCTCAGTCTTTAGGAACCAGAAGATTTCACTGTCCTGCTAAAACATTCTGAAACCTATTTTTAAGCAACTCTTCAACGGAGTTCTTTAAATTCTAATAGTCTAATTTCCTTTGGGCCTACTTCATTTCAATTTAGTATTTACTGAGCATCTGCTCTGTGTCCAAATCTAAGAAACATGTACCCCAGAATACAATAAAGTGACACAGATTTAGCTATATTGTAAAGCCCATAAAATACAATTAATTATTTTCTTTACTGAGCTGCATATTTTAAAATACAAAGACAGGTTTGGCAATTACTGTCATTCGAAAGATTCAGCAAATACCTCAAACTAGCAGTTAAATATGATATGCCAGACCAACAAAGCCCTGTATGTCTCAGGTATGGCAGTTTTTATTCTGTATTTGATGAGGAAACATCTTAATTTTTAGGTTTTGGTTTTATGCCCCCAAGCATCTAGGAATAAGAGTATAATCAGAAGTGGTAACAAAGAGGGCCTGCTTGAATCACGGGCACTGCTACTCCTGGATTATTCGCTCAAAGGCAGGAACACATGCACACTCACACACAGCCCAGCATACGGAAAACAAAGGAGCTAAGGTAATGAAAGTGATGGAAATATATAGCTATGCTGTACTCGCCTCAGTGCTGTTCTCATGCATGAATGTAGAAAGAGTAAACTTCAATTTATATAAGAATGTTATAAAGCTTAAAATGCTAACCAGTAGCACCAATAATGAAAACATCAAGGCAATAATTAATCCATCCCATCCCCACTCCCAGAAAACAACAACAAATAACCACTTTTGCCAGTTAAGAAACTGTGGTTAAAAAAAAAAAAAAGATGTGATAGACTTACTGTGTTACAGGCAGGAAATGAAAGCTCAGAAATCTGCACTTTAGAAAGTTCACAGAGCCGAGAGCCACTTTTAATTGCCTTTATTTGTTCTTCAAACTGAGACTGTAGGTAGAGGGGAAAGTGTAGGAAAAACACAATTGCCAATTAATACTTTGTTTCTTACTATGCATTACCAATGGTCAACAATTTTCCAAGAAACGTTTAAGTATCTTGTAAGGAAAGAAGTTTAAAATAAAACCTCATTAATTAGTATGTCCTACAGCCTCATCAAACATAACTTCTCAAATCTTATCAATCAAGGGCGGAGTTTAAGATAGTTAATTAAGAAAATATCATTACTTCCATGAAAGATTTGTTATAATTTCACAAGAAATATATTACTGCCATTAAAAAAAAAATGGTTTCAATAAGACAGTACCCTCTTGAGAATTATAACCAACGTAAAGATTTTGACAGAATTATAAAATGTTTTTTATAACTTACTTTTGCATTCTCAATTTCTTTTGTAACATTAGAAAGGAACAATTCCCATGAATGTATATCAGACTCTATGTCAGGATATGCTGCAGAATCACTGAAAAAGTATAAAAATAGAAAACTGATAATATATCTATTATAGAAATTTTAAAAATTAAAATCATAAGAAAAACCAGAACATTCTTTTTACACCTTTTCTATTTTGCTGCACTTTGGTGGAACAAGCAGAGTTAGCATGGCATCCCCAGAAAGAATCTATGTATACCATAAGGCTTATTGGAAGATAGTTGATACAATTAGATATAATGAGTCTCAGATATTTTTGTTTCCCAGATGAGCCACGATGCAGCCCATGGTGAGTGCTTAATATAGGCATGTGAACACCACTTGTCTCAACCTCAGCTGTGCTATTCCTGTAATATGAATCAGCATATTAGTTTACCTTCAGAAAACTTTTCTCATGAAAAAAATTAAATCTTGAAAATGAAGAAATAAGGAACTCTACACTAAAACTATTTTTCTGTGATCCACACAATCTTCGGTTCAATTCTGAGGGTTTAAAATTGGAATCAAAAAGCAAGAACCAGGAAGGATGAAAACTTGCATATGAAACGTGATAAAAGGACCAGATGAGAAGTAATCCCATATGTAAAAACCTGCACAGGGAAGTGCTAAATGCTAGGGTGAAGACCCTCTAGGATTCCCAGGTTAATTTTATTTTAACAAACAAAGCAAAACAAACAAAACAGATAAAGATTATATGGAGAGCTGAAAAAATTTTACATACTTTGTAGTGATATTCCCATATTCTATCACGAAGACTGTTAAATAATAACTATTATGGAAAGCAATTTGGCAAAAAATTTAAAAAGCCTTGAAAATGTGATCTTCCTTCCAGAAATGTGTTGCTTGGAAATGACTAATAATGTGCATAAAGATTTAACTATAACAATGCTCACTGCAGTGCAGCTCGTTACCAAGAAAATTTGCAAAACACTTAACTATCCTACCACAGTGTTGTTTGATAAATCATATGTTTATGTGCTGGAATACTATTCAGTCTTTCCAAATTAGGTGGGAGAAATGTAATTATCAATATGAAAGTAAGTTTCCTACACACTATTGAGTGAAAAAAGATGTGGATACTTGTGAGGCCACATTACCTCATTAGCCCCAGGTTCTTCAGATAGGCTTCTGCTTGTGCCTCCATGATCTGTAACTTATACAGTTCACTCTCCTTCCAGTTTTCAAGCACAGATATCTGCCAACAAATGAGAAGATGTTTAAATATTTTACAAATGAGAACCTGAAACTATTTTAAGGGTTCAAATTTAAACATTCCAAACCACATTCCAATTTCTCCTTAAATGAAGTATGATGACACAATCACCAGAACTTGATTATGCTATAATTTAACCCAGGTGAACACAAATTCAAACAGATTTGAAAAGAGAACAAAATGACATTATAATTACGTATGTTACCTGATCCTTTTCGCAGGTATGAAACTGTGCACATGGCTTTCTGCTTAAGCCACATACAAGCACAGAGCCAGGTTAACTGCATGTATATACCAATGTGCGTTATCTATGGTCCTGCCCAGGGTGAATAGAGGGACAGGGACCAGCAGAATAACCCTTGGGGCTGCATCCTTTGCAATCAGAAAGCCTCAGAGAAGTTATTCTCAGGGGGGTATAAAAAGCCTCTAGGGCATGCTTTTAAAACTTTAGTCTCTCTGGCTTCCCCACAAGTCAACTGGCCATTTTTTTTTTAAGAATCACTACAGGAAATGTAGAATGGCCTAATAATCCAAGCAATCCATTAAATGCACATGAACCTTGTGATGATGCCTCTTAATCCAGGTGTGCCTAACAGGGCCCTTGAGGCAAACCTGCTTACCAAATGGTGGTAAAAGTGAACCAAACAAGCTCAGGAATACAGATGAAGGAGTAGAGAAGTATTCATACTTTGGCTCTTTTTCCGTTCCTTTTCTTAGAAGCAGCTGTATAGTCAATTCTTAATTGAAAAGCCTAATGTTTGCAGATCTCATAAACTAAGCCTTTTCTTATTTTCCCAGTATAATAATCATAGACACATATACTAATAAATATCATTTGTTGCTAAATTAGAAAAAAAAAAGACAACCATGTTTCTGGAACTAAATAAAATATAGCCAGATGTCATTGTTTTGATTTTTGTCTCAGTAGTTTCTCAAATATTATACTGACATTGGATATATTCTTCTAGGGAGAGGGAGGAATACATTTTTAGTAAATAGATTATTTTTAAGTTCCTTTCTAAGTATTGGCAGATATGTTTATTGTTTGCTACTTCATGGTACATCACCTGATTAAATATGATGAAGCTATTCAAAGTGTACAGTATGGGAAATGATTGAATTATAATGTTAAATAAGGAAAGCAGGTTACAAAATTTGGTGTACCCTGTGAGTACATCTATGTAACAACATAAGCATCAGGGTAAAAAATTACACAGCTATAGGCAAAGAAAAAGAGTGGTTTTAGGGAGGCAGAATTATGGGTGATGGGATATCCCTGACCCTCCACACTTTTCAGTAATGTTTGTTACGCCCTTGTGTGTCATTAAAAAAACACAAAAACAAATGACAAACGCCACTGCCATCAGTCACCAAAGTGTCATGGACTCACCTCTGCATCCACAGCTCTTTGGTGACTCTCTTCATAATGCTCTTTCCCTTTCTTTATACACTCTTCTATTTTTATTTTCTCATTTGTAAATGATTCACTGCAAATATTAAAGAAAAAAAACTTCTTGGAAAAAAATTTAACCAGTGAGATTACAAAGGCTTCAGGGCAAGGTTAGCTTTGAAATCATGCCACAAAAATACTTGCACAACATCTTCTAGAGTAACTTCTTGCCTCCTATTTTACTATACAATACACAGATTCACGTGTGCTCTCTGCACTTTACAAATGATCACAAGAAGATATGAAATTAACAGTGAGAATTTGATGGGAACACTGAGAAACAGGTGAGGGTGCTGTGGCCAGTTCACCATCTTCATGAGGGTAAGTGGAGGGCAACCTGGCTGTATTAATACTAATAAACTTTATAAAACATCCCTCCATCCTTTGAACCAGAAATTCTATTTTGACACATTTCACAAGGAAATAACACAAAGGGAAAAAGTGATCTACACAAAATTGTTCATGCCATACTTTTGTAACACCTAAAAAGTGGAAACAAAAGTAAATGTTCAGGCCGGGCGTGGTGGCTCACTCCTGTAATCCTAGCACTCTGGGAGGCCGAGGTGGGAGGATTGTTTGAGCTCCGGAGTTCAAGACCAGCCTGAGCAAAAGCAAGACCCTGTCTCTACCAAAAATAGAAATTATCTGGACAACTAAAAATATATATAGAAAAAATTAGCCGGGCATAGTGGCATATGCCTGTAGTCCCAGCTACTTGGGAGGCTGAGGCAGGAGGATTGCTTAAGCCCAGGAGTTTGAGGTTGCTGTGAGCTAAGCTGACGCCATGGCACTTTAGCCCGGGCAACAGAGCGAGACTCTGCCTTAAAAAAAAAAAAATAAATGTTCAAAGAGAAGGCCACTGACTTGGATGGAAATGGAAGTGTGCATATGAAACAATATTCAATTAGAAAAACAAAATACAACTGCTTACTACTGAATATACTAGTTACCAGTATGTGAAAACACATTATTTCCATTAGTACATGTTATTAATAGAAGGAAACTTTTTATAGGTTCATAATAAAAATTCTCTAATGAACCTACAATCATAGAAAATAAGAACAACAAACTACCAGTCTATATTTGAGAATAATATTTCAAATAACACAAGAAAAGTTTTCAAAACACATTTTTAGTCTCAAGGTAATCAAAGAATAAAGGAGTAATCAACAACAATAAATTCAAGATATTTTATACTGACAATGGGAAATACATGCAAAAACCTTGTAAAATAAAAATACTTAAAGATATTCCAAGAATATATTTAAATATTAATTTAAAAATGTAACAGAAATGATAGAAATAAAGAAAATATAAACAATTATTTAAAAGAAATAGACAATCTGTTTAAAAGTCTAGTATTGCTTGTGCCTCTAGTATTAAAAATGTAAGAAGATACAAAAGTAAATTTAATTTGCCTGATTTCAAGAGACTGATCCAGATGTAATTCATGTTCCTTATCCTGTCCATCATTTTGCTGGGTATACCTATAAAAGCATAATCACCAAAGTTTAATTAATTTTCAATTTTTTTTTTAACAATCCCACACAGTAAATTCTACCCACATCTACATAAACAGTTCTTGAATTTTTTTTTGTTTTTACATTTTGTTTCATTTCTAGTATCTTCTAAACAGGCAAAGAATTTGGGGTAATTTTCCTTTTGGGAAATTTTCCTTTTACATATGGAGGACAGATCACCTTTTTCTTCACTTTGAAGTCATATGCTTACAGGTAGATCACCCTATTTCAGTCCAAGAAATGCACCTCAAGATCGTTTCAACAGGAGACAAAGAGCACAGGTATTGTGGCATCATCATCAGCATCATTAGTGGTTCTCATTCAAACTGAGAATACATGGATTCTCAATCAAAATGAAAATAGCCTTCTACTCTTTAAAATAGAACTTAAAGTCAATTTAAAATACATGCATGTGCACGTGCACACACACACACACACACTGACAGCCTTTCAAAACAAAGTGCATGAATCTCTGATTCTTCAGCAATGTCCTGCACAAGGCAAGTTCTGCCTCTTCTTTCATGCTATACTGAGACAACTTTTCTGTTATCTCTACTTGCTAAAATCCCCAAGTTCCCAATAAAAGGAAGTTTAACTATCATTTAACTTCTTTTGTAAAATACTTCCTCCCTCCTCCAAATACTCCATATGAGCCAGCTCTCTCATGGAGTCCCTGCCTTCTTTCATAGTCACCTCTGGTTTATAGCACCGCACCAATCCTGTCCTAGTCATTTCTTAATAAATACCAAAGTGTGATCAAAAGCATAGAAACATCAGAGAAATCATTCCTCATATCCTTTGTGTTTCTCTAAGAAAGAGATGACAAAAGTTGGAAGATTTTACTTAAAAATATAAATATAAAAATTTAGCTTTAAAGCATTTGGAACATGCAAAAAGCTTAGAGAAGCATATAGCTTATCTTTAAATTGTAACAGAAAAGGCAAAGAAATATATTAATAAAATGAAAAACTCAACAACAAGCTTATTCTTCAGCAGAAACGGTTACCTTTTATACTAGTACAGAAAAAAATTTTCTTATCATTAACAGCCTCTAGTTATCTTGTCTAGTTTGATAGCATATCTGAACTGAACATAAAAAGTATATATTAAATATAAATATTTCTGCATTCTTAATAACTTAAAATGATTAAGACTGGACATGCTCAAATATTAAGGGCTTTACAGATATTATTGTTTCCATAAATGTGTTCTACTAACGAACATAATCAAAATGACATGAAACAGGGAGTGAAAATTTTAAGGCTGTGTTTTCTATTTCCTTCTCCATCTAAGGACTGCCTAAAAACTGCCAAAATGTATTATGCTGTAAAGACTTGTAATGAAAGTCATCTGATCATATGGTACAGAGCATGGAAAAAAATACAAATTCCCTTGAAAGGTGAGTATGTAGCATGGCCCCCAGTAAACCACGTCTCCCCCCATTATTCATGCCCTTGAATCTAAACGGAGCCTGAGACTTGTTTTAAGCAGCAAAATGTGGCAGAAATGACGCCATGACAGTGCTGGGCCTAAACCTTTAGGAGGCCTGGCAGCTTCCACTTTTGCACCCTTGGGAGTTCTTAGCCATCACATAAGAAGTTAGGCTACCGTGTTAGAGACTGCACGGAAAGACCACATGGATAAGAGTCACAGGGAGAGGCTACATGGAGAAAGTGAGGCAGAGCCATCCCAGTATCCCAGCTGAGCCCAGCCCCAGCTACTGTAGCCCAGCTAACTTCAGCCACACAAGAGACTACTGGCAAGACCAGCAGAAGAGTGGCCCAGGTGACCTCAGCCTATAGTGCAGGATCATGAGCAAATAAAATGGCTGTTAACTTAAGCTGCTGAGTTTTGGCTGTTTTGTTACACAGCAGTAGTTAACAATTAAGCTGAAGAAATACATGACATATCACTGTGCAAAAACAGACGGAGGTTAGGGATGGACCCTAAAACATACTTGGCCCACCTGACAATTATGTCCAGGATCTGTATGTATTACCAAATCCTTCACACTGTAAGACCAAATTTCAATAATTTAAAGATTCAGGATAAAAGTAATTATAAATAAAATAACCATCACAGAATCTTATGTAAAGATCTAGACCAGCCCCTCATTTTACCAATAAGAAAGAGGGTTAAAGGTAACATTCACAGTAAGGGATGATGTTCTGACTGGAAGGAAATCAGCTCTTGGGGGATTCTCAGTCCCATGCTACTCTCACTTTTACATAATTTATCTGAAAGCATGCTAAGTTTAGAAAAAGTTTTAGGTGAGACAATTGATGCTTTTAAAAATGAGATAAAAACACTGAAAACAGTACCTATAAATTTTTATTCTACTTGATATAGTTTGAAATTAAGTATCAAAAATGTGAAAATAACCAAACAGACAATATTCAAAACAATTAAAGTTATTGCCTTTCAATTGTTACTTACATTTCAATGCCATTTGAAACCTTTCTCATTTTCTTCTTCAGTGCTTTTAGTCTTTCTTGGATTTCTTTTTTCTCCTGTTGCCACTTTTTAATTTCTCTTTCCAAATCTTGGAGGAACCAATCTAATTCTGTCTTTGAGATCTAAAAACATGTTAGAAAGTACTTAAATAAATGGCAAGATTTACTTTTTAAAAAAAAGAGCCTGAAGGACTAGAATTGTGACAGTGTCATAGCTTAAACAATGACTCAAGTTCAGTGGAACAGGCACTCCAGAACTGGTGACCTGTGGCAGGTTATGCCCCATGGCCACGCCTGGGATACGAAGTCACATCACACAGCCACATCCTACCCACTAAGTGCACCTGATTACAGTAAGGTACTACACTTCAGTGAGCCCAGGGGTACACACTTCACTCTTCAGCCTAAATGATCCTCTACTTTAGAGGTAGTCTGCACACATGTTTTAGTTGGCAAGTCTAATAGTTTTTGTTTGCTTTTATAAACATAAATGTGATCCTCTGGTCATTAAAGGCATTTGGGTTGCAAAACCTGCCAGAACTTCAGGCAGTGTGACAAAGGGAAATGAAAACCTCTTCCGAGGCCAATGCTAGTTACCTTTCCCTGGGAGGGTCAGGAACACCACCACGTGATACCCGGCCATCTGTCAGCTTCTTACGTATGTAATTGCTACTTTTTGAAACTTCTCAATCTACAAATTCTCTAGAAGTTTTCTCATTTCTTAAATATCTATTCAATGGAAGCAAGGGGGTTGGGTGGGGTACATGCTTATAAATACCAGTCATTTGTAAGTAAATATTCTCCATGTTAATTTTCTAATTTAAATGTAAATTAGAGAATCAAAGCAATATTTAAAATAAACTAAAAGGGACATGTTACCTATTTTCCAGTTTGAAATTCTATTGTCAATGACTGCTTAATGAAATCCTAACTTCATATTTGCTTTAGGGAAACCTTTAATTTTTCACTTCCTATCAGGTTCCATGGAACCTGAACTTCCTGCTTAGGCTTAGAATATGCTTAGGTCACTGAGGACAAGGGCTCAGCTACAGAAACACAGGGACTTCTCCCTCATAAAGGACCCTAAAGTCAACCTACACAGATTTTGTGGGAAATAATGGCCCTCAAGTTAAAAGCTCTATCAACTTAGAGGCCATTACTCCCTCTTCAGCCTTAGACACCAAGGTTTTCCGTGTTTCTAGGAGGCAGATTTGCTAACCAGTCAAGGTCCTTTAAGACTTCAAAGTCTTACAGCAAGGGTAAAGTTGATGCTGGTGACTCTAAAATGTGCAGGCCAACTGATCCTAGGCTCAGTGTCATTCCCTTCAGCCTGGGGACCAGTCTGCTCACATTTTCTTTGCTACAACCTTGCTGATTCTGAATTTGTAAAGTCTTACTGTGACTGGGGTGACCACCATGCTCATTCTGCCTACAAAATCCTTTATTCTACCCTGGTTCAGTTAAACTAGCAAAACCAATGTCAATTCGCATGCCTTGCTGCTGGCAGCCAAGCCAACCTTGCTTCTCGCCTATCCCTATTGGTTCTATTCTGAGCCAATGATCTCACTTTAGATCTAGTCCTTTGGTTGGGAGATTACCTACAACCAAAAGATTATGCTGGGGGCTTAAGAACCTACTTGGCAATAAGTACCTGAAGGAGTTCAGGTATCAAAAAGCACCAAGTATTACAAACACATGTGCACATATACACACATGTAGCAAAGTTAGTCAGTGAAAATGCTACATGAGTTCATCTGCTGTTTGTACTAACCACCCTTTAATAATGACATAGCTGCCTCACAATGCTAACCAGGTCATCTACCATAAGCTTGTCTCTGACTGCATGGAAGACAATTATCTCCTGAATCCTTTTCTTTCAAACATTAGAAGAAAAGAAAAAAACAGGTTATATACAACTGTATCTTCTATAAAGACAGTTTATTGATATAACTATAATACTTTCTGATGATCTTTTTCTCAATGAAATCAGCATTATGACAGTAAGTAACCGATGTACCTGCATTGCTAGTAAAGTGGTAGGAGATGTTTTTAACAGTTACTGAACTGGTTGTGGAAGTGACCTTCTCTGAAGAGAACAAATACAATGGATCTGGAGTGTCATGCTCACAACCTGTTTTGCCACTTAGTACTGGTGTGACCTAGAGCAAGTTGCATTAACTGCTCCTACCTCCATTTCCTCACCAGCAAAATAGAGATAATACTAGAGGGCCATACTGTAACACTAGTATACTGGGACTGTTTTGAGATTAAATACATGTAAAAAGTAACGATTGAGTATGACACATAATATGAGCTCTATAAATGCTAGACTAAAAAAAGGCTGGACCTGGCAAGGACTCATGCCTCAATAGGAGAATCTCCACCTCTGCAAAGATGCAGGCTGAGAAAGCTTATGCAGGAAGGGCCAAGATTCTGTAACATAGGTCCAAAATTCTACCCTGTAAATTATTCTGGCCCAAATAATTTGACAGTATTTTAAAAGCCAATGTCAACCAAGTACCTATCTTTGCTATAAGACACTGTGCATCTTAATAACATATGTCCTGAGCAGATAGGAAGTGAATGAATAATGAATATGAGCTTTATTTTTTGGGGTGATGAAAGCTTTCTGGAATTAGACGGTAGTAATGGTTACACAATAATGTGAAAATACAAAAAAACCCACTAAATTGTATACTTTATATGTAAATTTTATCTCAATCAAACAAAAAAGAACCTATATCCTTGAGCAATACAACCGGTTATAACCTGCCAGTCACAGGTTAGGGTACATTAAAAACAACTTCAGAATAGCTATTTTTCTCTGGCAAAGAATAGATAACGGCTGAATTATCTATCAAGGTATTCCTAGCTCATGATAATAAAATCCCATCAGCTATATATAATAGCTAACTCGGAATTTTTTTTTTTTATGCTTAATGTATTCTAAGCACTCTTAAAGTGCTCTGTAAAACACTGATTTTCTCAACACGGCATGAGCAGTGCTCTGGGTGGGACAATTCCTCCGTGGGTACTGTTACTGTCTCTGGCCATCCCCATCCTTTCCCGCCCCCCAGTGAGGCTTCACAAAACTATGAAGCAGAGATTACATCATCATTGAGGAGACTGGGGGTCAAAGAGGCTGAAGGAATTGTCCAAGGTCACAAAGCCATTGCATGGGGGCCTGGGGTGAGGCACCAGTAGTCTGACGCCAATGCCTGAGCGCCGACACCTGATTAGCTGCCAGTTCTTCTGTTCTCTGTAACGGGGTGAGGGCATGCATCTTCTAACTACATCCAAATGTGGTATCAAAAAACTGAAGTAAAAGGTAAAAACTCATGACCTCAGTGATTTACAGTCAAAGGCCAAGGGAAAGATCACTAAAAGCCATAAACTTCTTTTTATGTTTATAAACAAATTTCTCCACAAGCTCTGGGCACAATCATGATTAATGAAGAAATGACCGTGGCTAACTCTCATGCGCTCTTATGTGGACGTCAAGCTAAGGAACTCAGCCTGGCAATTTATCCTGGTAGGAAACAGGTGCACGTTTTACACAGGAAGTCTAATCACCTAGCAGGCCTGTGTGTGGGGGGCTATATAATAGCCCTTTTAAGACTGACTACTTTTGGTCAGGGCCACACGACAGCAAACCCGAAGCCTTAACCCAAATCTGTTAAGAAGCCCAAGAGCTAGAGCCTCAGCCGGAGACGCAGCTTTCTCACAGCCCTCCCCTCAGGGGGCTTTATTTCCTAGATGCTTCTTGACTAACTGTACAAAGAAAGGAGCCTTGATGTACAAATACAGCACCCAGTCAGACCAGCAATTATAAAGCTGGGCAAGCCTTTGCCGGAAATAAACCTCACTCACTGAATGCCAAGTAACTATGTCCCCAGTCTGCCCTCGTCACTCAAACAGGCAGCCATAGGCATTCCCATATGGATTTATTAAAAGTGAATTTTCTGAGATAATACGAAGTTTATAAAAATATTTTATTTTGCTAAACCTCCTAGGTAGCTTATTCAAACTTGTGTTCCATATGTCACTCTGCTAGTAATATGTAGGGTTTTACTTTTGTTCTTTATTTTCCTTCTCCGAACCAGGCAACTGAGCAAAAGTCCATCTAATTCTTTAAAAAAGTTCCATCTAATTCTTCTTATCTTTCTAATCTCCCCAGGTTCATCCTGAGTATGAACAGGTCCCAGGGAATGTTATGACAGTTACCTTTACAAACTGCCCCTTTTCTTCTGGGTAAGTCTCAGTAAATGACTTTCCTGATTAAGGTCCCACCACTAAGCTAATTTTCTTCTATTTTAATGTTATCCCAGCTACTGATCCAGACTTCTGGAACAAATTCTTCCTTTCTTAAATGGATTACTATTCCTTTGTTACCTCTCTGAACAGAAGATGGTAGCTTTTAAAATTAAACACACCATGATTTCCTCACATCTACTATAATTCCATTCTCCCACTAATTCAATCTGGCCTTGCCCCTAATTGGTATCCCTCCCAGCCCCCAGCCTACGTGTGCCTGATGATCCACCTTAGCTAACAGAATTCAAGGTCAGCAGAGTCAGACAAGACACCCTGGGTAACTTCACAGTTCTGATATGGCGAAGGCTGCACGTGTTATTCTTACACTTCCTTAGGAGTAAGACGAAGATGATGGCAACAGCAGCAGTAGTATTAACAGTGGCAACCAACACTGACAGTCCTTACTATGTACCAGGCAGTTTTAAGTACTTCACAAGTATTCATTTAATCCCCTGAAATGGGAACTATTACCCAAATTTTCCAGATAAGGAACTAAATCACAGAAAAGTTAAGTAGCTTGCCCGAGATTAGAACTAGTACAAAACCAAGCCTGGATCTGAACCTGGCCAGTCCCCAGGGGCATGCTCTGAACCTCTCAAGCTATGCTGCCTCTCAATATAAATGAGAATTTACCTGAGAATTCAGTTACCACAAAGTAGAGTTTTAGTTAACCAAGCACACTGAATTATACGTAAATGAAAACTTAGATTTACAGCCCTTTTCTCATACAGCAACTTGTAGAGGTTCTAAAACACTGCAAGAAACATTCATTTTAATATGTCATAGAGACATTTGAAGCAGGTAATTCTGTGAAAGAATCCTTTGTTTAGCCAACAATGCAGATGTTTAGCTAAATGAAGCCCCATAAGCCCAGTTATTTTCTCCTAACTATACCACATGCAATTAAAGAGAGGTTTGAGATAGGATTACCTTGTTTTCTTCTAAGTTCCTTTTCAACTTTTCTTCCAGGTCCCTGGTCTCTTCCGAGCTCTGAAGTTTTATCTGCTCATAATTTTCACATGCTTCTTTAAGCTGCTCTTGTAATACTTCGTACTCCTTTTCAAGCTGTGTGATTTCCCCCTAAAAGTCAATTACGAAATTATCTATTCAAAAAGTTAAAAATGCCTGTTTATGATCTTGTTCTGAACTCTCTCAAAATAAAGGAGAATAAAAGGCAGGTGAAAATTTACAAGGGAAATGTCACAATAATTCAGGAATTCAAAACCCCTAAATATTGTTTAGCAAAGCTATTTAATAAATATAATCATTCATATTGTTGGAATTCATAATGAAACTTTCCAATTTGTACTATAATTAGCTCTGAATATTTGTTTTAGAAGGATTCAGTATTAAATCAATAGTTTGAGGTAAATGTCACTCTTCATAATTAACACCAAGAACTATTTATTAGGTTTAAAAAGCTACATATATAATGCATATTTTAGATATGAACGGGACATATTAATTTTGGCCCTACTTTTTAGTGTTTCAAATATTAATAAATAGTTGCTGGTTATTTCGAATAGACAAGTTAAAATATTATCAATGAATTATTTCAGTTATCTGTTTCTTGGACCAATTTAAACAAAAGAAAGCAACCAGAGACCATTCTGTAATATGAAATGTTGGTTAACAAAGTATTTTTTGAAACTTTTCATACTGCTAAGCCTGGCAGCAACCACACATGTGTGTATGAAAGAGTTATCTGTTTGATGCTGGCAACTTCTCCCAGCTGCAGGTAACTGCCCTCCCTGTAGCATCCAGGCTTTGGAAATCTAACCCAGGTCAAATCTGGTCCACCTTCAATATCCTCTGTACCTTCCCCCAACACCTTAGCATCCTCCAAGTATAAAAAGGCAGGGAATCAACTATGTGAAATTCTGTGAATCATCGGTTAGAGAACTGTGAATTATGGCTAGGGTGACCATACATGTCAGTTTGCCTTGGAGAATCTCAACTTATGTCTGCCCAGATTGAAAGTTTAATACTATGAATAGAGTCCATATGTAAATAATAAATTAAATGGTTAACTGTACTATGATACAGAAGTAAGACTTTATGGTTTAAGATCTTAGTTACCTCTATATTCATTCTCAGTTCAGCAAACGGATCATGATGAATAGCAACTTGGTATTATGAATTAATCTGTATGCCCCAAATCAGCAACAGAGATAAACAGGAAGTTAAATGCCATGTCTATGTTATTACATTTAAACTTCACCAACACTTCTCTGAAAAATATATTATTTTTCCTTTATTGGATTAGTAAACCAAGGCTTAGGGATGTGAAGCAACTTCTCAAAGCCCCAGAAGAAAGCAGCAGTGCTGGGATTCAAGTGCAAGTCTCACTGGTTGAGAAACCAGCAATCAACTATACTAGCATCAAAGTCCTGAAATAAGAGCTAATTTAAGAAAGCATTTGTGAATGTTCCCACCACTGATGGAATATTTATTTGAGGGTCAAAACCACTCAAATAAACAACAGAATCTACCTGGCTTAAAGCTAAGTATGGCAAAAGACTTCAACACCCATTACTCTACTCGGCATATACTTATCACATACAGGCAAAAGTGTTCACTATAGCACTGTTTCTAAGCATGAGAAGCTGACACAATCTAAATGTTCAACAATAAGAAATCAGTCAAATAAATTATTATACATTAGTAAAATGGGATAACAAGCATCCATATAAAATGATGCTATACATCTGTATTTACTGATGTGGAAAAAAGTCCATAATATATTAATTGAAGACTGCAAATTTTAAAGACAACATATATGGCATGATCCCATCTTTTAAAAGATATTGCTTAGTTATATGTAAATGTTCAAATAAGGCCTGGAAGGCTGCACATCGAAATATTAACATGAGTGACAGGAAAGATGATTTACAATTCCTCTTTCATAATTTGCAGTATTATTCAATTTAAAAAAATTTCAGGACTCTATATTAATTTTATAATTAGCAAAAGCTATAAAGATATTTATACAAATAGAAGCAGGAAACACAAAGTTCTAACCTTATTTCTTCCTACTTAACTGTACCTTTGATCTTGTGATTTACTCTTTATCAGTAATTATAGAACTGGTTCATTTTAAAATAATGGCATAATATTTCATTACACAGATATACCATAATTTAACTAGTCTACTATTGATAGATGTTTAGATTATATTAAATGTTGTGCTGATACAAATATAGATGAAACAAATATACAAGTATCTTTGTTCACTGGTCTCAAAACACATATGAGGGCAGATCAATTCCAAACTGCCTTCCCCAGTAATATGCATGTACATTTCAGTAACATGCAAATGACTGTTTTTCTTATCTCAAGTGGGGTTGGGCATATTTTATATTTTAAAAATCATCTATATTTCTTTTATTGTGGATTATCTATTCACATCCACTCCCGTTTTGTGATAGGTTGTTAGTCTTTTCCTTATTGATTTATAGAAACTTTATATGTTAAGGAAATTGTTAATAGTTCTCCATCTGTCCTATGCTGCAAATAATGTCCTAGTTTATATGTTTTGATACCATATGTGTATATTAGTTCTTATAAATATATATGCTATGCAAATGAATATACACATTATATATGTGTATATGTATATAAACATACTTTTTTGCCATGCTGTTTATTAATCTTATGAAAAAATTTTCCCTTTTTTTCCTGGGTACTTACATGGGTCCATTTTATATATTTAAATCTTTGATCTGCCTGGAACTTATTATGGTATAAGGAATGAGGTAGATACCCAAATTAATTTTTTCTGGATGGCAATCTATTTCTCATAAAACCATGTATTTAGTAATTTACTTTTTGCTCACTGATGATTTATCATCTTTATTATACCTTAAATTTCTATATTCTTCTATTCCATTGGACTCTTATTTTAATGGTCTATGTATGTGATACTATAGATTTATATTGTGTTTTGCTATCTAGTTATACAACTCCTTTTCTTATAATTCCTTTTCCCCGGCCATTCCTGTTGTTCATTTTTCCAAGTTAAGTTTAAAATCAATTTGTCTAGTTACAAATAAATCCTGTGGAGTAACCAGCCTCTAAGATAGCTTTAAAGATCCTAGCCTCTTGATATTCACATCCTTGTATAGACCTCTCCTATCATGTATCAGGGTTGGTGGGTTGGAACGTGTGACTAAGAGAACATAGCAGAAATGACAGAGCATGACTTCCTAAAGCAAGTCATAAAAGTCATCACTGCTTCTGCCTTGGATCACTCACTTTGGGGAAAGCCAGGCCCCAGGAGGACACTCAAGCAGTGCTACGTGGAGGTCCACAATGCAAGTAACTGAAGCCCCCTGCCAACTGCCAGCACAAATTTGGCAGCTATGTGTAAAGTTTCTTTACATAGATTTAAGTATTTTATCTTTTTGTTGCTATTGAAAATGGAATATTTTCTTCTCATATACTTTTGGGTTTTTTGCTTCTAATATACTAACAGGCTGTTGTTTGTATATGGAAAGGTATTTGTTTGTATCCAATCATCTTTTCAAATTATCTTACGTTTTGGTATAGGTTTTCAGTTATCACTTTGGATCTTCACAGGACACAATCTTAGCCTCTGTAAATAATGATACTTTTACCTTCTCTTTTCCATCTTATTTCTGTTTCATATAGAATTTTGTCAGTTTGTATCTCTAGGATAATAATAAGTATTAATGGTGATGTTTTGCCATTAATAAAAGATGATAGCTTTTGGCTTAAGAGAGAAAGATAGTAGTATATTGAGAAATAATCATTAATTCTCATTTTCTTACCAGTTTTGGTCAAGACAGGGACTTGAATTTTATCCAATACCTTTTCAGCAACTATAGAGGTGATCAGATAATTTTTCTCTTATGATATATTAACTAAGTAAATTATATTAATAGATTTTCTAATTGAATCATCCTTATAATTTCTAATTGAATCATCATTATACCAGTTAAAACCAATAAAGCCATTATACTTTGAAATAAATATGCTAGAAAAATTAACTTAGCTTTTCCTTTGTCTCCCTTTCTCAAATTTCAACAATAAAAACAAAACAAGTTTTTGGTTATGTTCTTAAACTTATTCCATGATAACTTTGTATGGAATTAGCTGGCTCCAAAATGGTTCTAGTTCATCATCTCATCTAAACAAATTAATGAAAATTAAACTTTTAAACAGTTTAATAAAATATGACTTACATGTTGTGCCTCAAAAGGATCATATGGCTCAGTATTGACTTCCTGGTATGTTATGTTCCAAGAAACCTATGGGGCAAAGCAAACATTTAAACTAATTTATCTCAATTATTCTAGTAAAATAAATCCATCGTGTAATAACATTTTGAAGAATGCTGATAGTTTTTTCCAGGCTTTTTCCCCCCCAATTTAGATTATATTCCATGCTTTCTATAAATATTTATATTAGGAAAGTTATTTAGAATTAGTATAACTGAAAATTATTTTGGTTCATTACTCTTAACATATTTTTTTCAAAACTTCCAAGAAAATAGAGAATATAATGAGGAGTGGAGCAATTTAATAATGATATAAAGGCAACTATAGAAGAACCTCAATTTATTCTCATGCTTGTTAGGAAAGAACTCTTAACACACATTCCTCTTGTTTCTCTCTGTCTGGTTATCTCTTTTTAACACCCTCATTCCTCCCCTGGTTTGGCAGAAGCTGGGCATGTGGAGCCCAGACTCTTCCCTTTGTTTCTCTCTGCAGAGCTGCCAGCATATTTTCCCTTCCTCCTCCATGCAGTAACTCCTATGGTGTAGGCACCCCAAGCCAAGGGGGCCTCCTAGCCTGACCCTCCTATAATTGGTAGGTAAGGCAGGCTGACGTGGGCTTCACTCTTAGCACATATACTATTCTACAGAAACAGCCACATCCTCCTACTGTACCTTTATTAATTATTAAGGAGATGTTCTGGCTCCATCTGCTGACTCCTTTATCTTGCTTCTCAACTTATATAGACTTTGAGTAGGGAAGAAGGGTATTATTTATTGGACTCAAACTCTTTCTGACAAGATTATCTGTCACACCTCACAAAAAGGTTCATATTTTAAAAATATTTTTAGGCAAAAGCTTCAGTAACCATTATAAAGTCAATTTTAAGGATTTTAATAAATATAATGGCAATATAAAATGAAAAGGAAAATTTAACTTCAGTACGAAGGAGACTTTTTCTATTTAAGTCTTACCTGTACAGCAACCATCTGTGTACGTGGAATATTTGTCACTGCATTGGTAGTTTCCGGATTTACTTCACATTTGTTGTCAGAATTTCCACAGTGCCCATCATTTATGTTAGACTCACTCAGGACTGTTTCAGCATCATCTGTGCTGCACGGTGACTTTACAGATGTTCTCAAAGAGTCCTCAGGCATCTGTGTTCCAGAAGCAATCTGGTTGCCAGTGGTATTCTCAGCACTCAAATGACCCTCAATATATGGAGCAGTGTTGTTATCTGCTCTGTCATCGGCTACAAAAGATGGCACCACTGGTACTGATCTTTGCAGCTGATACTCAGAAGAAATGTTGGCCAAAGGTGCATATAGGCTGGCATACTGGGGCAAACTTGGTAACACGTTTATGTACGTTGGAGTTGTCTGGGTGATATCAAATCTCTGAAAAGGAACGTACGTACAGAATCCTGTGACCAAATGGGATTGAGTCCAATAGGTTAGTTTCACATCCTCAGTAACTATTGTAACAGAATCAGAAGAAATGAGCTTGTGATTTGCATCCTCAGAGACTGGTTTAGGAGAATTAGCAGTGGCCTCTTTGGATTCCCCATCCTCAAAAACTGTTGTAGAAGAATCATCGGCTACCAGTTCGGGCTTCATATCTTCACAAGCTGGTTTGGGAGAATTAGCAGGCACAGGTTTGGGCTTCACATCTTCAGAAGCTGATGCTGAAGATAAATCAGATACTGGCTTGGACTTTACATCTGGTTTAAATTCCCTAGCAGCTGGATTCAGTGGTAGTTTAACTCGTAAATACTCTCCTGTTTTTGAAATTTCTTCTACTTTTGTTTTAATGTTTTTCTTCTTCCTTTTTTTCTTGAGCCGTAATGCAACTTTCTTCAGTGCAATACAGTTGTCAATCACAACAAAACGAGGACATCCCAGGAGAAAAGATTTTAAACCTCCTGCTTTTTCTAGTATCTGTCGTGTTTCTTCTGGGAAAAACTCATATTCTTCAGAGAACATCTTGTTACTCATATCCAAAGGACCATGTTCCTCCAATAACTGAGAGAAGTAACTTGGAAAAAATTTACATTTACATGAGTTAGTATAATGAGGTACTTGCACATGTTTAACTGAAAAAAAAATTATTCTCCCAGAGCAAAATACTACTATTTACTTCTCACTGATCTCAACTCTTCCCCAACAAGAAATATTAGGTTAACTGCAATGAATGATACTATAAACAAAATTTTGTCTACCCCCTAGAAAATAAACCTTTGCCTCTTTTTTTTTTTT
>VBSM01000272.1:106884497-106939964 GCA_008086735.1 Cheirogaleus medius | reverse complement strand
AAAAAGCATGCCAAGGAAATCAAATCTTAAAAAAATCCTATTTAAATTTGTAAACAGTAAATCTATTAAATTTGTTCTGTATAGGAATGTTCAGTGATTCAGAGGGACTGAAATTAACCACGTCTGACCAATAAACTGATATAATTCAAGACCCAGATCCACAGTAATGGGCCCTTGGTCTGACTCCAGTTGTAAACTGAGTTTGTTCATTCCAGTTCTAAGTCCATTTCCTTTTCCCACTACTGCATCAGATTCAAGGTCTTCTTCCAGCTGAATTCTGTATTCTCTTTGTACAGTGGCAATAACCAGCATAAGTCACACCAGGCACCCACTGAGAAGCCGCCGCCAAAGGGGCTTTCTTAGTAAATTAATGTTAACAAGAAGGACAACTTATTTAGAAGGAGGATAAACAAGGCACTTCTTTGAATCAAGAAGAAATAATTTTTTGTGCAGGTGAATGCACAGGACACTTTGAAATGATTCACCTCTATTTGAAGCACTACTCTGATAAAAACCAAAAGCCACTTCTCTTTGTCAGCACTGCTACTCTAAATACTTAAAAAGTCACCCCCAAATCTCCTTTAATGTGCTTTACAATGAATATTTTTTCTTAGAATAATCCCTACAATTCAAACTCCTCCACATACATGTTGCTTTTCAAGGTAAGGTAAAATATGGCTTTGCTTTAAAATTCCCAAAAAACTTCATTTTTATAGAGAAATTTCTAAAAGCAGAAGACGCCAAAGGAGAGTCAGGTAAAAAGAAATAAAGCACTGTAGTCTCAGGAACAGAAATCTCTGTTGAGATTTTGGTTGATCAGTATAAATAACATCGGCCCCTAACAGCTGTCCAAAGAGAGGCCCCTTTCCAGTCACTGTTAAGCTGCCATTAAGCAATGACAGAAAAACTGATGAATGGTATACGTGTATTTACTTTTTTAAAAAAGTAAAGCATTTGTTGGAATGTATAGTTTTGCTCTCCATATGGATATTAAATAGTATCACTGAAAAATAAAGCTTTTCTACCTGGATTAAAATACTTAAATCTGAAATGTGATAACTAAAGAAAGGAAACTGTTCTAGTGATTCAGCACCGAGGTATCAACCACAAGAGGCAATTAGCAACACAAATGACAGTGCAGATCCAGGTTGATGATTATTAAGCAGCTAGTAAAAGTCATGCTCTTAAAGAATACTTAAGGAAATGAAGAAATATCATACATTTTTAGGTGAAAAAGGCAAAGACAAGATTGAGTATGTAGTAAAATCACAGTTTGCAAATTAAAAAAAATGTTTTTACACATATACATTTTAAGTCTAAAAGAATACACAGCAAATGTTAACTGTGGTTATATCTGAGCGGTAGAATTATTCATAATTTTCATTTTTTCCTTTAAGCTTAAAAAGAATTTTAAAAATTTCCAAAATAATTTATACTATTACTTTTGAAATCAGAAAGAAGTTTTTTCCAAAGAATTAGAGCCTCCACATTTTTGTCCACTGGCTTCAGTAGCAACACATTTTTCATATATTCAAGCAGAATAAAATTTAACTCAACAAAAGTTCCTAGCCCAAAGAGAAATGGTACTATAACCATATTGTGAATTATATTTTTATAGCTACTATTACTTGAAATGCAACACAAAATGAACTTTAACTCTATATTTAGACTCTTCTATGCATTGAGAAGTAGGCTCAGTCAGATAAACACTGGATCCAAAATAGCATAAACACAATTTCTTCACAATCTAGTGTTTTACAGGGGTTAGAATCAGCCCATCAACACTCTGAACCCTGGTGCTGGTGTGGCTGTTTAGTAGATATGAAAGACTCTAAGTCTGTAACAAAAGATGCTAGACACAACTAAGATGGTGAGGCTTACATGAATCATTTTAGTTTGGGCCCAATTATGAAATTAATCTCCTCTCTCATCTGGCCCCTTCAAAGTCTTAGACTCTAATAGGGCTTGTATTCCTATACTTAAGAAGCAGAGGCAAACAATTGAGCACATTGTACATTAACAGGAATAAAAAAAAATAAAGCTAATTATACCAGAGATATTAACAGCTGTTATGTACATATTTCTATGTGTATATATGACATTTTCATAATTTGATGATGATCATTTGTGTCTTAACAGTCACAGATAATCTTTTAGAATATCAGTGCATATCACTGTCAGCACAGGAGAAAGGACAGGAATGGGAAAAACATTTCAAAAAGTACTCTCATCCTACTAACTAAGAATGCCCCTTTGAAAATCGCTGTTTTGTACATGCTCATGATTCTTATTTTGGAATGTCATTTTTATTTGCAATATTTTGTAATCCTACCAATGATCATCTTAGCTCTCTTGCTATGCTGCAGGCTGCATGACTGGACTACATCTTCTACTTTTTCTGGAATCTGCAACAGTGCCTAATTTTATGTGGTCAATAAATCTTGACCAACTAATACCACTACAGTGATGTTAAGAAAAATAAAATGCAGAATAATTTGATTTGATTATCTAAATCCTAAAATGTTAGAACTAGAAGGAGCCATTAAAAATAAATTAGTCCAATTCCCTATTTTACGGTGAAATACTAAAGTCAAGAAAAGGTTAATTCATTGCAGTTATCCCAGTATTCTTGACTCCTTGTCCAATATTTTTCTATTCTATATTCTTTTCATATGCAATAGTTTCATTTTCATTTCTTTCATCGACTGGCCAATAAAACAAATCATCATTCTTAAGCTACCATGTTTTTACTTTTGAAAATTCAAAGAATTATATTTGAAATGTAATGCACTGTACTTTCTTGGTTTTCTATTTATTATAAGAGAAAAATTCTATCTCAAAATAAAAGCAAATCAATCTATTTATTCCTTTCATAAAATTGTTTGCTTATAATGGCAATAAATTCTTTAAGAGACAAGCTACTGAAAACTACACACTTCAGGTTCAGTTTGGCATGCTTGAAGCAAATTCTACCATATTTTAAGAAATAGGAGTATAATTTTACAGCTGTTTCCATGTTGTCATGCAGTTCTCTGCAAGTATGATTTGCTCAGCAAGTCAACTCTAAAGAAAAACTATGAAGAGGGACCTAAGAGCATATAACAAGACTAAATAGGAATGATGTAACTGAGGGAAGTAGAAGAAATGACCATATTGTGGATGAGTGGCAAGATTTTCAGAAGAGTTAGCTTTTAAATTAATTTTCTATTACAGATCTTAGCCCTGAATTTCTTTTCTTAAGGAAGGCCTCATGCACTATTTATTAATGCCAAACTCAAAATGGTAAGCTGTTTCCTAGATTTTCCTGAATTCTTTGTTTTATCCACCCTACTCAAATTCAATTTGTTAAATTTCACATTTTCAATCCGAAAGTAATTCACACTCAGAGTTACTTAAAAAGAAAAGTATGTTTCTCTTTCATTAGATCAATGTCAGGAATTTGAGTCTCTATATAATACAGGGGTGTAGGGTTTTACATCTGTACTATCATCCCAGCTGAACAACTACTATCCAAGCAGAAATAATAATAGCACCCTAGTATCCTTTTCCCAATAAAAGGATAATACTTCACCAAGCTACCTAACTTGTCACTGGAATTATGAGATGCCAAAATTGTATCCAACAAGGACAATGAGATCAAATTATTATTTGTTAAATGAATACCTTAGAATTTGTGATAAAAAGATTATGGCTGGAAACTCTATCAGTGCTGTCAGGAAATACTAGAACAGTTTTTAGAGGTAAAAAGTATCTACATTAGCAGCTCACACTGACGAAACCAATAATCATTAGGATTCTAAATAATTAATAATCCTCAATTAACTTTGTGTAATATCTGACAAAATCTTTAAAAATGTTCTTCCCCGGAGGATGAGAACCAATAAATGAGTCCTTTAATAAATATAAGAAATACAAAGTAAACAACTTCTGATCTTTAACCGTCAGCTTCAGTTTACGATAACAACCGCAGGAATTTTAACCTACTTACTCATATAGAGTTGAACATTTTTGTTTTGGGTTGATGTCCCACAACTTCTTATTGCGGACAACATATTCGTTACTGTGCTGGTCATAGAGAGCTTCAAACTCTTCCACATCTTGCCGAAGATGATCAGGCACTGCAAATGGGCCTGCAGAATCTGAATTTCGCCTGCTGATTTAAAAAATACCCAAGAAACAAAAAACCAGTTAATTTTGTTAATAAATTTTTGGCTTATTATTTAACCATAAGAATGGCTAATTGAAATAGATACAACAACAGTAAAATGTTACTAAGCTTTACTTAATGCAGAAAAGCTACCCTTCCATAGTTATAGTTAAAAAATATATCTGACATTCTGAGTAAGCACTTTCAATTAACTATTCAGTCTTGCTACAAGGAACAAATATTTTAAAACTTCACCTTTTTAAATAATCAATGTTGCATTATTATAACTTGTTAAAGGGCTAAGGGACAAATGAAGATTTTATTATAACTGCTAATAAGTTAAAGTGAGATTGAGATTGCTAAAAAGTACTAATAAAGGATTTTTTAAAAACAAGTTTAAGATTTTAGCACTCTAAAAAGATATAGTAGTTTGAGTGTGGGCTCTAAAATCATGTGGACATGATTTAAACCGACGCTGCTATTTATAAGCTTTGTATTCTTAGACAAGTCACGCAACTACACTGTCCTTAGTTTCCTAATCTTTACAATGAACATAATCCTAGTACTTTCCTAGGCTGGATGAGTAGATTAAGTGAGTTTGTATATGTAAAGCCCTTAGAAAAATGCCTGGTATATAAGTGTTAATCTCAGTAAAGGCTATGTTATGGTCTGAATGTATGTGTACCTCAAAATTCACATGTTGAAACCTAAACAGCAATATGATGATGATAGGATACAGAACCTACGGGAGGTGATTAGGCTCTGCCTTCATGAATGGTATTAATGCCCTTATAAAAGAGGGTCGAGAGAGCTGCCTCTTCCCTTTCACCATGAGAGGACACAGCTAGCAGGTGCCATCTATCAACCAAAAAGCGGGCCCTCACCACACCCCAAATTTTCCAGAGCCTTGATCTTGGACTTCCCAGTTTCCAGAACTGTGAAAAATAATTTTCTGTTGTTTGTAAACCACTAAGTTTATGATACATTGTTACAGCAGCCTAAAAGTACTAAGGCTATTATTATTTTAACTTAAAACAATTCCTCCACTTAAAGAATCAATGAAAATGAGCAAATTTTATCTCTTCTTATAATTCCTTTTCCAAATGTGAAAAAAACAATTTTGTGGGTTTTTGGTCCATAAAAGAATATGATATAAAAAATTATTGCTATTCACTAGTTTTATATCTTATGTATATTTATTGTTTCTTGAAAACTCACTTTTAACAACCAGGTGACATTAAAATTATCAACATATAAGGTTAAATAAATCATAACATCATATGTTGCTTCCAAAACATCTTCCTCTCTTCTGTTATAACAAAAATGCTAGTAATTATCAGTAAGACACTCTCTTCATTGAATAAAGAATATTTTCTAGACATTTTTCTAGGATCTTCCCACAATACCTCACACATAGTAGGTTCTCAATATATACTTACTGAATGAATGTCATCAGTCCTGTGACTTTAATACAGTTTAAATTGTTTTTTTTTCTTTTAAGAGACAGGATCTCATTCTGTCACCCAGGCTGGAGTGAAGTGACACAATCAAAACTCACTGCAGCCTCAACTCCTGGGCTTAAGTAATCCTCCTGCCCCAACCTCCCAAGTAGCTGGGACTACAGGCACTTGACACTGCAACTGGCTATTTTTTAAAAATTTTTTTTGTAGAGACAAGGTCTTACTATGTTGCCCAGGCTGGTCTCAAGTGATCCTCCCACCTCAGCCTCCTAGAGTGCTTGGATTATAGGCATGAGCCACTATGCCTGGTCCTGAATGAATTCTTAATGCCTACAAGCCATGGTATAAATCTAATCAAGTTGTCACAAGAGATGCACATCTTTAGAAATGGAAGTTAGAGAAATAAAACACAAGTTTATAGTACATTCAATTAACCCCATTTATTAAGTGAAAATGTTTGAGTCAAAAATGAAGTAAAAATTTTAAAATTGTACTTACTTATGGTTTTCACCTGAAGTGATAGTCTCATTTGGTGTTACTGAAGATGTTCCAGACCCAACTAACATAGGCTGGTTTAAAAGACAGAAAATGACAATGATTTTCTACTTTAAAATGCCATTAAAGAAAAAAATACCATAAAAATTAAGGAATGCTTATATAAACATGCATGCAAATTGCTAATATATAAGACCTACTCAAATTTTTCTGTGAATAAAAACACATATTAATAGTAAGTTTAAACAGCCACAGGTAAGCTCAAACTAACATTTAGGGTAGTTTTTAATGCTCCAAAAAAATTTAAATGTCACTCAGTTTAAACTCCCATTTTAGCTAAACTAAAGGCATATAGTCAAAGATAAAAAGAAAAGTTTTATTGGAGCTCAAGGCTTGTAAGATTTACTCACTCTCTCATCCCTGTACCCTTTTCTTCCCCTGCAACATACACGAGAGCCATGAAGAACCCACCATGAGACTTAAAAATAATGCCCTACTTAACTCATGGACTTGCAAGGAGAGCCTGTGGTGAGCGGAAGGAAAGGATCCTATCAATCCTGAGATTGTTATATGATTAGTAGTAATCACTTTTAGTTTGATTATTTTAGATAAATATTTGAATATAAACATAATAGCTTCAACAAAATCTTCTGATACTAGAAACTATTATTCTGTTTTCTTATCTCTCCATAAAATTCAGTTTAATAATAAAAATAGATGATAATTACTAAGTTCTTAGTATTGAATAAGCATAACTCCATTAGTTTTTTTTTTTTTTTTTGAGACAGAGTCTCACTTGGTTGCCCAGGCTAGAGTGCTATGGTGTCAGCCTCGCTCACAGCAACCTCAAACTCCTGGGCTCAAGCGATCCTCCTGCCTCAGTCTCCCAAGTAGCTGGGACTACAGGCATGCGCCACCATGCCCGGCTAATTTTTTCTATATTTTAGTTGGCCAATTAATTTCTTTCTATTTTTAGTAGAGATGGGGTCTCGCTCTTGCTCTGGCTGGTTTCGAACTCCTGAGCTCAAATGATCCGCCCACCTCGGCCTCCCAGAGTGCTAGGATTACAGGCGTGAGCCACCGCGCCCGGCCCTCCATTAGTTATTAATAAGTACCACAATTATTCTTGTTACATAGATAAGCACACTAGAGAGTGGCCCCTAACCTTTTTGGCACCAGGGACCAGTTTCATGGAAGACAGTTTTTCCACAGACTGGGGATGGGGGAATGGGGAAGGGTGGTGCGGAGCTCACGGGGTGAGATGCTGCCCATTTCCTAACAGGCCACGGACTGGTCACAGGGTTGGGGACTACAACACTAGAGCACAGGGAAGTGAAATAACTTGCCCAAGGTCACAAAGATAACTGGTGGAACCAAGATGTGAACCCAGGTCTGGTGACCCCAAAGCCTTCTTAGCCACTCTGCTCTATGACCACCCATAGACTTCTACAAGATGACAATGTTTTCACTCAGAAATATGCACAAAATAAAAAGCACAATAAAGAGTAAGAGTTTCTTTCAAGAGTTAACTTTTATATAATGTAAACCTTAAATTTTCTCAATATGCAGATTGCCAAAATATCTATCTTTAAAGCCTAGAAAGTCCTTCTGTACAAGATGTTTCAAAATATCCCAAGAATTGCTTAACTCTAATTTATATATCCAATTAATTATGGAGAGTTTAAACAGGAATACAGATAATACTATATACCTTTGAATCTTTTGGCTTCTTTTTCTTTCCTTTGTTTTTCACCTTGGTAGAACTAAACTAAAAATGGAAGAAAAAAAATCAATAAACACTCAAATAATGGCATTATGAAGCTCAACATAAAGAAACCATATTGATTTTCATAGACTAGTCATAAGTTAAATGTATATAAAATTGTTTGACAAAAATAACACTATAGTGTATCAGCCCAAATGCTATAATTTATAACAGAAAATAAAAAAAAATTTAATAATGCCTAAAAGTATAGCCAAAATTAAATTGTTCCAACATTTTTACCTCATTTTCAACACGGTATTGTGTCATTTGAAGTAATTAATTAGATTTTTAAGTAATTCCGGTTATATGCCATCATAGCATTTTTATGATATTCCTTTTACTAAGCCAAACTAGACCTTCTACACCTGGCCAGACACCGGAGCATAATGAATAAAGAAGCATTCAACTCCTCACAGGGTATGTTATCCGTGTTTCCATACTCAGGCAGGCAATATTTGATAGAGCAGATTAAGATAAAATTTCACATATAGGCCGGATGCAGTGGCTCACGCCTGTAATCCTAGCACTTTGGAAGGCCAAGGCAGGAGAATTGCTTGAGGTCAGGAATTCGAGACCAGCCTGAGCACAAATGAGACCTCATCGCTACAAAAAGTAGAAAAATTAGCTGGGCATGGTGGCGCATCTGTAGTCCCAGCTATTTTCAGGAGGCTGAGGCAGGAGGAATACTTAAGCCCCAGGTGTTTGAGGTTGCAGTAAGCTATAATAACGTTCCTGTACTCTAGCCTGGGTGACAGAGCAAGAGTCTGTCTCAAAAAAAAAAAAAACAAAAAAAAACCCACATATACATAGATGATTTACTCCTGAAAATCAGTAAACAAGCATCTTTCTCTTTGAAAACTGCCACAATGCTTTTCTTTTCTCTATTTAATCACTTTCTAAAACTAAAGAATTTCTGAACTGCCAGAAAGAATAAAAGTCAACTACAACCTATTACAAAAGACAACTCTACAACTGTTTTAACTTAAACTGAATTTGGAGCCACTCAAAACAAAGTCCCTTTGTTTTTCTTCCAGAGCAAAACATTAAAATTTTAATCATCAAAGATAACTTCTCATTTTTATGCCCAGAGATAAACTCTTTTCTATTTCTAATATTAACATTTATTAGCTGTAAAACTTTATGGAAATTGTCTAATTTAAGCCTCAGGGTTTGCTGATTATTGCTCCCAATTCCAAGAGAAAGACTGGCATTAACTTTCTAATGAAATAATACACATTATGCAGAAGTTCTCTTAATTTGGTTCTGGAATGCTACCTGTAACATCAGTAAACACTGGCCTGGGTCCTCCTCTCATCCTTTGGCTAACATGAATTAGAACATAAGATTTAGTGACTGAGTAACTCACCGGAGCTTCACCACTGTCTTGTTTCCTTAACACAGTACAGCGGCTGTCTGCAGAAAGATACAGATGGTTTTGTGAGGAAACTAAATATTTACATTTCCATACAATACACTATAGCCTAAAAACTACCCCTGATACTACTAGCAAGACTGTTTCTATTCCTTATTTGGCTTTGACACTATTTGTCCTTTATAAACCAAGGACAAAATGGCCAACTTAATGGGAAACCAACTACAAAGAACCACAAAATTTCAATCCCTATCAGCATAATTTGAATGCCTTCTAGATGCCATCTATACTAGGTGCTGGGAATACAGAGATGCATAAGACAGTCCTTGCCATTGATGAGCTTGTTTTCTACTGCCAGCAAGACAACAGGCAAACACCTGTAACCCAGAGTGCTAAGTGCCACTGTGAAGTACACAGCAACAAAGCTGATGGAGTGAGCAAGTCTGCACGGGGAATGGACCGAGGTGGGGGGCACGGAGGTCCTGGGGAAGAGAGGACACTTAAGTTAGACACAAAATTAATAAGTAGAGATGGAGCGTGGCTGTGGAAACTGCATGAGCAAAGACAGGAGGAAAGGAAGCACAAAGAAGGTTTGGGCACGGCCAGAAGTGGGGTATGTGCTCAGAGGGCAGACAAGGAAAGTGATGAGGAGCCCAGACAGATGCCGTGAACTTAACTTGTAGGCAAAACTAAGAAAATGTTTTCCAAATCAAATAGTTACAGGATCAGACAGGTGTCAAGAATCACTAGTTGCAACACGAGAGGAAGATCAGGAGTCAGAGGGTGTAGAGACATGGAAACCAGTTTGCAGCTACAGGTCCTGGCCTAGGGAAGTGGGATGGCAGGAAAGGACAGATCAAAGATAAAGCTTATTTGGACTGGTGACAAACTATTATACAACAGCATTAAGAAAAAGAAAGAGTTGAGACTAATTCCAGGATTTCCTGCTTAAAAACTAGATACACAACAATGTTGTTAACTGAGATAAATTTAGGGGATGGGATAAGTGGGTTCAGTCATATTGCTTTAATGGACCCTTTGGCTGGCTAACAGAAATTCCCTAGGGAAATACACATCCAAAGTTCAGGAGAGAATTTGGGGCTTCCAACTACTGGTGACATTACTGAACACCCTGACTTAAAAGATGAGTAAATTTTGAAAAGTTTAAACATAATCCTTCCTTTAAATGAAAAGAGATAACACTAAACATGTCTGGGATGAGGGTGGAAGACAGATCCATGGGACTTGACAATCTGTTGGGAAGGCCAGTAATTTGGCTGGCCAAAGGAGAAATAGTGGCAGCCAGATGTACTGTGTAGTTTGGGTACAGAACTCAAGAATTAGGAAGAGTGCACGCTGAGGGGGAATTGTGTACTTTTTAGTTGTCTTGCTGTGTGATCCAAACATGCATCAGGTTTTATAAGCTCAGCCCAGGACAGCATTTTATTACCAGCAGCAGCAAACTGATGGCAATAAATTCAGGCTCAGGCTATCAAGTAGCAAGTCACCTTCAGTCATGAAGCAGTATCCTGGAAAGATAAAGCCATCTATATTTGAGTGTGCTCTTTCCTAGGAACCACAACAAAAGTAAGCTTTCCACTTCCTTGTACTGCATTTAAACTTTTAAATCTGTGACACTGTTGTACAAGACCAGATTTTTTTAATGTACCCTTTAAAACAAATAGTGTGAAATTTAGAAGTCTAGCTCCTGACAATATATAAAGATTTTTGATTCTGAGGGATGAGGGGAAGGGATTATCATAAGATGTACATGTCATATGAAATGTAAAGAATTAAAATTTAGAATTTTGAAGTAAAATGAGACCACACAGATCACTGGCTCCAAAGCATCTCATTTTAATGATGAAGAAACTAAGATCCAAGAGAAGCTAAGGAATTAACTGCCAGTTAGCCTATTTTGCCAAACTGGTCTCTATGCCGCCACTCAAATGGGCCCCTCAGTTGCCCTCCACCCTCTTCTCTAAGCCCCGACACCCCCTGTCCAATTCCACTTCCACATTCACAGCCCATCACACAGTCTATCTCTGCACCAAGGCTCTTCTCTCTCCCAAGGAGAAGGAAAGGGCTGGGTCCTTCCTTTGAAGCCCTCGGCACTTTCTCTGGCCCTTACCGAGCTTACTACCATGTTACAGTTATTAGTGCATTCTTCCTATTGCACGTTCTAGAACATACGGTCCTTAAGGGCAGGGACTAGCATAAGCATTTCTGAATTCCTTCATAACACCTAGCACCAGGCCCAAAAGGTTTTTAATGAACTAACTTAGGGAAGAAGCTGCACCACAGCCCACTGTTCCTGACTTCCAGTTCTAGTCTCTTCCAATTAAAACAGATGTGGTATCTGTTCTAGATTCTGCAAACATCAGCTACTTCTATAGGCAAATGTTTTCTTGAATGCCACAAATCACCATTTGCTAATAAATTCTGCCCTTTTAATATGCAATTTTCCCATGATGCTGTAAAAATATCTAAGATGGGCATAGCATGGTGTATAGTTAGCATAACATACCCATTTGAGTATCTCCACAATAGCTCAATAAAGTAAAAAAGCTTCAATGACATAATAAAAAAATCACTATTGTCAATCACTAACTTCCTCAAATAAACCAGTTGTACCTAATAATTTTCCCTATTTTCTATTTTGTTATTTTTGTCTATTTTCAACACTATTTCTTAAGTATTAACGAAGCTAGGTCCTTCACAGATTTATTTCCTTAAGATTAGATATATCATAAATTTAAACTCGGTCCACATACCCATTATATCAAAGAATTCATCTAAAGCACTGTGCAGTGCGGGGAATTTGTCTCTGTGTTCTTCCAGGAGCCATATTAAACAACGTGCTTCCTTCAATGATGTTGGCTCATAGAAATAATCAAGTTTCTTTCCTTCCATAGAGCCTAGTTTATGACCATATTTCTCATTCCAGAGAAAAGTCATGATGCTAAAATCAAGCTCCTTAAGAGATGCTCCATAACGAGAAAAAAAAGGTCCAGTGGCATCTAAGCCTGTAACAAAAACAAAACCCAAATCAGAAGCAGCAAAAAATTATTTACTGTTAAATCACATTTAGTTTCTATCTTTAAAAGCAGTTACATTACAGTTTGCTCCTATTTTCAGTGAAAACATTTAAACACTTGAGAACAGACTTGTTCAAGTTCAAGCTATTATGCATTTTAGAAACACCATGTAACATTGACATGCTAATTATAATAATTCTTATGTATTAGAAAGCTTCTATCATTATAGTTATCTTTATGACTCAGGAAATGAAAGTATGGCATTAAATTCCTTTAAAAATATAACAATTTTTTCATTAATTCATAATTACTTTCATTCCAATTAGTATAAACTAGCAAGATTTTACAATGTTTTCCTACATGTATTCCATAGTAAATATATGTAGTAAAACATCAACAATATGCAAAATCTTCCTTAACTCCCAAAATATCATGGGTCCTTACCCTCCTCTATAAAAATCAAGATGGATACTATTCCTGCTTTTATTCTCCATTCTCTAAATTAGCAAACTGGATAGCTGCAATCTCATACACACCTACTGAAAGGATGGTGAAGCACCACTCCTCACTAACACAGCCACCAAAAAGCAGAAAGGAGTTCTGCTCAATTTCCCCATCATGCTTCTAATACAAAACAGTCACTTCAATGGGCCTTAGGTTCTCAAGTCAGCAAATGAAGCAGAGATTACTCAGTCAAAATTACCCTGGACTATTCTTTCTTCCTGATAAAAGTCAGCTTGCAGAGCTCATGCTCCATGAGAATTAGCACCTTTAAATGCCAGCATGAGTGACCATATAAGATACTTATACAATAGAAGGTTTAAGGGAACTTCCGATGAAGAAATACCACATTCACATGCCCCACTGACATCAGAGCTTGCACTCAGCGAGGGGAAAGTAGGCAGACTAACTACTGCAAGTTAACTACTGAATGCTAATTTCCTCTTTCCAGTTTTCTGTTTCTTTCTCCCTCTCTCCATCTTTTGTTGAACATATAAATTAGCCTCCCTTATGTTAAATATGCACATGATGTGACTCCACTGTATATATTTTTTGTGAGAAGTAAAATTCCAGGAATTGGAAATTGCTTGCTTTTATTAAATAAATGTGAATTTTACATCAGGGCCTTAGTAAAAGACTTACTAATTAACACATCTGAACTCATTTTACAATTTTAAATAAAAATTACAACTTTAAATACTATGCATACATCCTTATTAATACCTTTAATCTTCAAAATAAACACAGATTATATCAAAAGACATATTCACATTTTTCTGCCAGTGAGCTAGAAGGCTCAAAAGCTGCATTTACCTGAACTAACAAGGGCTGGCATTCTTGCCCATGTAGCATAACCCTGAAAAATTTACTTCTCCAAGTCTTGAGTCTACCTCAAAAGCTGATTAAAGTAAGCAATAACTATAATTTACTTAGCTTATATTCACTAGTGATAATCTTATCACTTAAGAGTAACTTTCTGGGACCAAAAACTCAGGGAGATCTATGCTCAAAGCAAGAGCATTCAGCTAATCATAACCAAGCTTGCTGCCATCTTACTTTGTCTCTACTGACAGAAACTGACCAATATATCTTCTCTGAAAGCCAAGAATTCTAATAGCCTCAAGTCTCTAAATTGGGGGTGGCTGGCAGAGGCTCGGCAGGCCCCACTCCTAGACTGCAGCTAGAAGGCCCTGCCCCTCTCCTGTGGCTCCCTTTAGTCACTTATCTAACAGCCGCCAACTATTGTTCTAGGCCAGTTGCTATCCTGGTCACCAAAATAAATAGCGGCCTGGTCTGTGCTCAAAGCATCCCTACCTAGTATTAGACAACAACTGTATCTGCAGCTGCCTTCTACAGTCCCTGCATCGCCTTGGGCAAAAAGCCTGCTTGGGGACAGCGTGGGGGTCTTGCTCAACCTTCCCTCCTCCCAGGCAAATTAGGAAATTCAGAATGGAGTAACACAGTTGTGTAATCCTGTGATTTGTGATAGCCTAGTTCAACCCCAGATAAAATTAAGGTATGTTTCTCTTAATCCTAGATATAGATTTGCCGTAGGCAGTGCCTAGTATTCACTTAGCCACACATTTATAAATAGGTTAGCATAATATAGGTCTGGATTTCCTATTGACTGATCTCTCTTTTGTTTATACCTTTTCAAAAAGTATATTGTAAACTACCTATAAAATAACCTAAAAATTATGTGTATGTGTGGAATAGTATTTTTAACCACACAAATTTATAGTCTCACATTTTAAAAGTTATAAATGATATGATACGGAAATGAAAAAAGATCCAGAGACCCATATTTATCCTTCCTACTGAACTGTACTGGTCTAGAATATAAAGGGACATACCAAAGCTATTAAGTTTCTGGATCCAAGTGGCTAATTTGGGCTCCACTTCTTTAAGTTCACTTAAAACATGAAGAAATATCCTTGTCTTTACTCTATTCTTTTCTTGAATCAAGTGACGAATGACATAGTCCACTGCTTCATTGAGAAAATTTCTGCTAGAAAAACAGGTTGTATAGTCTTCTGTGCTCAAAACTTTCCAAGAAAGCAATTCTTTGAGAAGCTTGGAAGTATTCAGTATACCAGATTTAATCTTGTCAGCATACTGCTTTATGCACTGTAGAATTCTGTCATCAAGGAACTGACAGCTCTGAACACTGTCTACAGTTTCTAAGGAAAAATAACAATGGTTAAAGTAATAAAGAGGACTACTTTGCAATGATATAAACTTAGAAATAATGTATTATTATGTAATAATGTAAAATATGAGTCAGATTGATTATGTTGATTTACATAAACAACTCAAGAAACTTTAATTAGGAATATAAATGTTTACTAATTTCTTTGAAAAAATATGAACGTTCACATTAAACTAAACATGTCAAAAGTAAGTAGGTTATACCCTTCATTCTGCACCATTCATGTAGCAGCGTCTAAAAACTTAGTTCCTCTAAAATAAGGTCACTTCCCTCAACAGTCCTAACTCAGACTCATCAACTATCTTAACTTTATATTCAATAAATGTTTACTCATTAAGCATTCAAAGTTAAAATATATTCACTGAAAATTTTTCCAGTGGGAACAATAATTTTGATTGATTTGTGAAACATTGATGGAATACTAGATAAAAAATAAAGAGGCAAGTGGAAAGTGTTCCATTTTGGAAACACAGTCATTCATAATAGAACACGAGGAAAACATATATCAATTCCATTCTGAAAATAAACATACCGGCCAGCACATACACAGAAATAGTAAAATTACCAATGAGACATTCCCATGTAAATGGGGAAATGAGGACAAGATGAGCATAAAACAGAAGGCTGGACTAGGTGATTATGGTATCTTTCATGAACTGCCTCTTTATCTGAATTCACCATTATTACACATAATTAGTAGCTAATTTACAATTCAACATTTTGGAACCTAAATCCACATAGCAGAATTTACAGTGCACTGTCAAAAACACAATATGTAGGTCAGATATTATGTCCACCTTCACCTCGGAGATGAGCAAACTGACACAGAGTTTGCCCAGAGTTAGTGGGAGGTGAGTGTTGGAATCCCCACACATTGCTCGAAATCAGCGCTCCTCACACTAATCCACTGTGTCTCAGAGTAATAGAAGATGGTGATAGTATTAAAATGTTAACTGAAATCTATATTTCAATTCAGTAACAATATAAAGCCCAGAAAGATGAACATTAATATTTAGACTTTTAAGCAAGAGTGTATTATGCTAATCATGCCTTGGACATCTGCATACCTTTCTGCTCTTCATTTTTGGGTGGATTACTTTCTCTTAAGTCCTCTTCCATTCTTTCTTGTGCTAATTTTTTTGCTTCTTGTTTTTGGATCTTTCTCTTCAATTTTTTGTCTTCCTTCAGTCTTAGCTTCTCTAGGCTGATAAACACTTATGATTAGTGATAATTCATCTCTGTTATAAAATCAATGAACTATTTTTCCTTTGCCTATTGTAGAAACCAAGCAACAAGTGAGAAGTTTTCCTCTTTAATTAGAAACTGGCCTAAAACTTCTACTCAATATAAAAAAAAATCTGTCAGTTTGGTCAAAATAAGGGCACTTGTTTCATAAAACAAGAGCTTCAATGGTTAAGTGATTTCTAATTAAGGATGCAACATATAGATTTATAGGTGTTATTTCCATGTATATAAGTTACTGCATAAGGTAAAAACGAATAGTACAAATTACTCTGCAAGATAATATATGTAAACTCTCATTTCTAAGAAAGAGCCCATGGTAAAATATTATTTTCACATCCCAATGATGACCCACAATATGGGAGTTTGATTCATCTGGCTACAATGAATTTTCTCCAACAAATAATTCTGTTCATCTTTTCTTTTGCTTTTTCTTGGTCATAAATGATTAAAAAGAATCACTTCTTAGAATGAAAACCAAAAAGCAGGACCAAAAAGAAAAGAAAAAAGAACTTGAATTATTTGATCTGAACAAAAAAATACACAGAAGTGAGTAATTTAGACAGTACATTTAGTATTTCAGGGTAAGAAATAGTCACTGGTTCAAAATGTTTGATGAGAGGTAAGAAGAAAAAGTGCTTGTGGAATTAAAGTTTAAATACCTGAGAGCTAAATATATAATTTTTATCTAAATGCCAAATCTATTAATCACACATGTCAATTCACAGCATCAAATGTTATACTTTTACTCATAAAATCAACCCACTAAATGACTCTGAATTAAGTTTTTAGTATTTAACCACTCAAGGCAAGCTCTCTTTAAGCTTTAAATATCCATAAAAATCATTTTAAAAGCACTTATTTGGATATATGTATGCACAGCCAATTTAAAAAACAGCATAATTTAGAAATCTTCATTTAAAAGAATTTATATTCTAAGAGACATCATTAAACTAGTGATTGATTGTTAAAAATCTTACCTAGAACATTTCTGTTTCAGAATAGGTCTTGGAGGAACCTTTTCTTTTATGACCTTGTGTTCAAACTTTAAATAAAACAAAGACATACAAAATTTGTCTCATACTCCCATGACATAAAGCACCGAACCACAAGTAACAAGTATTTCAGAAGCACACATAGTCAATGTTCAATTTGATAGAGAACAGTGATGATGTTCTGACCCTGACAAAAGCCCAGAAAGCTTTAGCAAAATAATTTACTGAAAAGAGGAACAAGAGAGTAGCCATACTTTAGGAAAATGTTTAAAAAAAAATTAAGAGTAAGCAGAAAATCCAATAAACTACAAATATTATTACAATTACCGACTCCTGTCACTCCCATGTAGTAAAGTTAAAGGTAATTGCTCAAAATACTCTTCCCCCTCCCTAAATACCGTGTTTTCCCGAAAATAAGACAGGGTCTTATATTTAGACACCCTAGGGCTTATTTGCAGGGGATGTGTTATTTTTTTTAAGTACGGTACAACAATCTACATTTATTCAAATATAGTTAAGTCGTCTTCTTCTGGAACATCATCATAACTCTCCAAACCCCAAATTCCATCCTGAATTTCTTGCAACTCTATTTCCTTTAGAACCATTGGCCCCAGTCTCTCATGTCAAGCAACAGAGCTCTCATGGGGCAGATGAGAAGGGCCGCTCGTCATCTTTACCGCTCCGCGACGAAATGCATGGGTTGTGCAGATACGCTGCGTAGCCACGCCCATCACTAGGTCTTATTTTTGGGGTAGGGCTTATCTTGCGTAAATGCTTAGAAATCCTGCTAGGGCTAATTTTATGGGTAGGTCTTATTTTTGGGGAAACACGATACCTGCACCCCCACCAATTCCCAAAAGTTTACTGTGGGGATTTAGAAAACAAAGTTATCAAAAAGAGTAAAAACAGTAGAACTAAAAGATAAATCATCCTTTTCCTATTAAGAAATAAATGAATGTGAGAATGTGTCATTGCAATGAACATCTGAATATTTCCTATAATTTCTTAAATGAAGTAACTGTTTCTTTCCTGGAAAAGACCAGATGCAAATCACACAACTTACAAAAATTTAAATCATGTTTTAAATTTTTTTGTTTTGGTTATCAATTTAATAAGGTTTCCTCTTTATTAGATACTTACTTCACATTTAACTTGTCCACCGCTGCTGAAGATGATAATCTTAGAAATGATACCTTCACAGTCAGGGGTAAGACAAATTCCTTGTAGAAAATCCTATTTGATTAAAAAAAAGAAGAAAAACAACGTTATGTCTTGGAGGGGGATAAATTTATACATGTATGCCATTTTAACTACTAAGAACAGTCAAAATATAAGTTAAAACCTTCATCAGGGAAGCACTGAAAGTCTCTGTTCGTTGCCACTCAATTTTCAGAGCTTCCTTGTAGAACAAATATACTTCTGGGCGTAGGTTTGACCGTGTGACTTATTTTCGTAAATGCAAGGTGACCTGACATGATGCACACCATGTGTAAGCAAAAGCTTTTAAACATACTGCATGACTGGCCGTTGCTCTTTCCCTCTGACACAAGAACATGTTCCAGAAAAGGGCCACTCTTCAACTTGGATTCAGAAACAAAGAACATGGCCACATCGAATAGAGCTGCTACAGCCCAACCCTGACCAACAACTGCAAAACTGCAGAACAAGTAATGTTAACAAGAAATGAACCTCTCTTATTGTAAGCCACAAAACATTCGGGTTCTAGATTACTTCAGCATACCCTAGTAAAACTAACTAATTTACAGAGGGTATTTAAAGCCATGGTAATGGTTAAGACCACTAAGGGATAGTGGATCACTTAAGAAATTCAATTTAGGTGAGACAAAGACAAAGACATCGCTGTAGTAACTCAATGGCAATAGTTACTTGGCCATATCATAATCTCTTTAGTTAACTGTGAAAATGTACAAAATGTGCAGATTTTTTTTTCTACTAAACTTGAATAATTCCTACTGCTAACAGATACCTGGTACAACCACCTTATTTTTTCTACAATAGGGACAGTGATCTACATGAGCCTATGCAGTATAGAAGGTCCATGGCTTATATAGATCAGAAACAAATTATATAAATACAAATAGGATTATAAAATTGTGCCTTCTCTCAGAATATATCTAGCTAATGATAATTAACATCATTATCTTGAAAAGAAAAACCCCAGTGAGAAATGGCAATATCAAATTTAAGTTGATCTTCTTCCTCAAATGTTAAAAAAAATTTGAGTTGACTTCTTAGTACAAATTACCTCATCAAATTTTAGTTTTGAAACCTCTAATTCTACATCAAAACTTTCAAATGATTACATGAAAAATCTCTAAAATACTAAAATTATCAGTGCATAGTTTATGACCTGTATTTTTAAATCAAACATTTAAATTTTATTTTTGATCATAACATTTCTAACACAAAAGTTGGTTGAACAATTTATTAAAGACTGTTACGGTTACTGCCTTTATAGCTGTATAAAATAAAAACAAAATCTGATTTTCTACTTTATTAAAGTTATCATTTAAAACTTTCTAATTATGTCTATAATGCTCAGGAAGGAATGTATAGTCACTTAAGACTTCTAAAAATCTCAGGAGAAAAAAATCAAACATACAATAAGCATACTAAAAAATCCAAACAATCTTATGATGTCTTACCTTGTCAATTTTATCATTAAAAGTTGTTGTCTTTAACTTCTTCCAACAGTTCATGTGAAATTCTATTTTACAGTACTGGCAACAGCTGATACGTATAAAACCCTGGGATTTCAAAAAAATTTTAATTCACGTTTTAAAGATGTCTGTGCGCACACACACACTCACAACATACAAATTAAGGTACAGAGAGTTGTTGTATTCGCCTGGCAGACATAACTAGACATTCTGCTCATGAGGGAGTATAATACTTCTGTACCCCAAAATGCCTAGTGTCAGGGATAAAGAGCTTGACTGACATATTCATTTCCACAGCATATAGTTGCATTATTCTTTACAATGTATCAAATATTTTACAAACATTATTTTATCTGATTAACTAACCAGGGACAGTGGGATAGTGAACAGCTACTATCTTTTTGAATAAACCAGCAACTTATTCACTCTATTAAGTACCAGACTTGATCTCAAATTTAGGTTTCTAGGGGGTAATTCAATGATCACAATGGCCTTTAGATTTCTGGACTCAAATCTTACAAGAGATGAGAATTCCAACAAATTGGAAGTAACCGTCACATTTTAATACTAAAGACTAGGTGGTTACATGAAATGCTAGAAGGAAGAAAAGGAATTAGCTAGCCTGCTTTCCCAGGTCAGCACCCCAGCCCACAGTGTTGATTTCAGTGGCTCTGGGGTCCCAGGTGATATGATGTAGACCTAAAGAAGTCCAGGGAAAGGAATAGACATAAAACTGCTAGGCAGAGAACTTGGGTGCTTTCAATTACAGAATGTGCTCTGAATCCATTCAAGGCATGGTTTTGTAAGTTAAGGTCCCACTGTACCTCCATTATTTACCTTGAAGTCTGGATCAGTAATGTAAATCTGGATTTTGGAATACCCATGGCACTTCGGATAGCAACAAGTGGCATCTGGCACTGGAGGGAACCTGCATTCTTCAACAAATTTCTCTAACAGCATCTAAAACAAAATAAACAAAAATGATACAATTACAATACTAATCTGTCAATAAAAATGCTTGAGATTTCAGTAACCTCTAGCCATCAAAATATTTTAAGCATACAAATGACTAAATTCTTTTAGCCAAGAACAAACTACATATAACTTCTAAAGTTTTTCCTTTTAAAAGAAGACTGATATAGAGAGGCCATGAGAGAGAGAGCTTTAAAAAGGTTGAACAAAAATTGTTTTTTCAGAATTTCAGGGAGTCACAATCAAAATCCTGTCCTCTGTTATAATCATCAAACCTCAATGTATAACTTACAGCTCTTAGAAATCTCATATAAACACTAAGAGGGAGTCAAAGAGGTAGAATAACCCTTAGGCTAACCCTGGGGACTTCACTGTCCTCATCCTTCCCAGTGCCACTTCATCGAAGTCCTAACACACCCATCCATCTACCTCCCTGAATCTGCCACTGGAGCTATAGGATTCCCTGGAGAATTATCCCATTGCTGATGTGAGGCTCATGCCATGCTTCCAGTACTGTTTTTTTGTTATCAGTAGCTCCTATGCCTCCATCCCAATCTTGTATGAAGAGAGCAAAATCCAACAATCCCTGTGCTTTGTGCTTTCTTTTTTTTATAATAGCCGTGGATAGATATAATTAACGTATCATACAATTCAAATAAAGCATACAGTTTAGTAGTTAGTATATATCTGCAGCGTTGTACAACTGTTATCGCAATCTAAATTTAGAACATTTTCATCACCCAACAAGAAACTTCAAACTCATTAACAGTCCCTCCTCATTCTCCTCTAAGCTCCCAAGCCTGGGCATTCATTAATCTACTTTCGGTCTCTCTTCATATATTTGCCTATTCTTGAGATTTCATATGAACAAATCACAAAATATGTGGCCTTTTGTGTTGGCTTCTTTTACTTGGCATAATGTTTTCAAGGTTCATCCACGCTGTCACATATCAATACTTTTTATTTATTTATCCATTCATCAGTTGATAGCCATTCGAGCTGTTTCCCATACTTTGGCTATTATGAATACAGCTATGAACATTAATGTACAACTTTTTGTGAGAACATGTTTTCCTTTCTCTGTACAGACCTAGGAGTGCAACTGCTGCACCATATGGTAACTCTATGTTTAACTGTTTGAAGAACTGCCAGACTGTTTTCCAGAGCAGCTGTACCATTTTATGTTACCACCAGCAATGTATGGATGTTCCAATTTTTCTATATCCTTACCAACAATTATTGTCTTGTCTACCCACATCCTAGTGGGTTTGAAGTGGCATCTCATTATGGTTTTGATTTGCATTTCTCTTATGGTTAATGATGTTGAACATCTTTTCATGTGCTAAACTGCCGTTTGTATATCTTCTTTGCTGGAATGTCTATTCAGATCCTTCTACTTTTTAACTATTTTCCAAGTCTCCAAGTACCATTTCAATAACTGTGGTAACTATGATGAAACAACAATACTATACCTTCCTCTAAATATAACCAGTGCAGCGTATCCCTTGATAACACACACTCTAAAGTCAGAATGCCTAGATTCAAATTACAGCACAACCATTTGCTTGCTGTTTAACCTTGAGCTCACTACGTAACCTCTCCAGACTTAATCTTCCTCATCTGTAAAATGAGAATGATTATACTACTCATCTTGTAGGGCTGCTGTAAGGATTAAATGTAATGATGAGCAAACGGTGTGTGACTGACACACAGGCAACATCCAGTGTACAGTGATTCTCATTAGACTTTAAAGAGGAAATGGGGGGCAGGTGGGGACAGAGTACTCCCACCTCTTTGTCTTCCGATACCCAAGTCTGTCAATGAAGATGGGCTTTTACAGTTAGGGGAAATAAAGAAATAAAGTTACCTTTATTTTCTCTGGCTGAGACTCTTCAATAACCACATTACTTGTGGGCCAAGTTAACACTCCAGGAAGACGATAAATCAAGGTTTTTGCTTTCTCAAAGTGATTCAGAGCTTCTAGAAATCTAAAGTCATGATTATGAAGAAAGAAGGTATTAAAGATGTGACGTGGTATTTTCATTCACCACAAGAAAAGTCACCAAGATCTCAAGCTTACTAGGAAGAGTATATTTGATAAATCACTCTACAGAAATATTCAATGTAGCCTAAATTTTCTTTAAAAAACTGAAGCATTATTATGTTTGCTATAAAAGTAATATACATTAATCACAACTCTCTCCTGGACATTGGCTTTATTATAGTAGGTGCACACTAGTCCTTCTAAAGTTGCGACTTATTTTTAAAATTTCCAACAATTAAAACAGAAAATTGAACAATTTGGCTGTCTGTTTTGGCTGTCTGTTTTTATTTGCTTCATTAACTAAGCTAATTAAAGTAGATTCTTGTAGAGAAATAGCAAACCTCCACTCCAACTACTTAATCATAAATAGGGGATTCATTCTTTTAAATTTGACTCTTTTAGGTCTTCTATAATAAAAATCTCTCTCTCTGCTTGAAAAAATTTTAAAAGGATGTATTCTGGACATCTTTCTTCAACCATAAAGCAGTAAATTATTTTAACAAAACAAGTGTGTATTTAAGTTGCTTTAACTAAAAATACTAATGCGAAATGCTTTTAGCTCTGATTTGATTCATGGTTTAAAGAAATAATGTCAATAGATCCCCACAGTCCCTTCAACAAAGGAATACTGAAGTACTGGATTATAAAGTTAACCAAGTCTTTATTCTTCTCTTCATATTGGAGAAGAAAGGACATTTATTGCTTTCTCCAACCTTGAAAAGATATTCCAATTTAAAAACTTATTTTTGCTTATAGGCATAGAAAGATTTATGTGCAGAAAATCTGAACCACCATCCACCACAAGACAGTTACAGGCAGGACTTTAAACCAGAAGCTACACATTAAAATGCCAAAAAATAGCACATTAGACATTTAACCCCACATCATATTAGTTAGAAATTAAAATGTAAATGCCTTTCAACATGGCAAAAACTTTTCAGTTTACCACAATCCCCATGATTTTAAACATTTATGTTATTTTCCTAGACCTTGTGAATGTCTGCATGTGACCAAGGTATTAAACAGATATGTCCTAAGGAATTTATACTAAACTTTTAAATTAATTTCATTTGCTATATAATTTCATTTACTATAAAGGTGATTGCTAAATCCTCACTTCTCCTGCATCTACCTGATCCTTAATAGTCCAGCCTAGGAGATGGAAACTTCATGAAGTAAAAAGAATTTTCTTTAATAAAGAAATCTGCACGCAAATGTTTATGACAGCACAATTCACAATTGCAAAGATGTGCCCATCTATACATGAGTGGATTAATAAAATGTGGTACTTGTATACCATGGAATACTATGTAACCATAAAAGACAAGGGTGAACTAGCACCTCTTATATTATCCTGGGTGGAGCTAGAGCCCATTCTTCGAAGTGAAGTATCACAAGAATGGAAAAACAAGCACCACATGTACTTGCCATCAAATTGGTACTAACTGATCAACACTTAGGTGCTCACATGGAAGTAATATTCACTGGGTGCCAGGCAGGTTGGAGGTGGGTGGAGGGGATGGGTAAACTCATAACTAATGGGTGTGGAGCGCACTGTATGGGGGATGGGCATGCTTGTAGCTCTGCTTGGGCGATGCAAAGGTAATTTATGTAACCAAATGTTTATACCCCCATAATATTCTGAAATTAAAAAAAAATAAACAAACAAATGGAAAAAGAATCTCTAGATTTTTTTTAGAAGGCTCTAAACACACTTTAAGATTGGGTTTCCAAGAGTCTCATAAAATTTCCCCTAGCAAGTTAGATGAGACATTAAGGATAATTAAAAATTATTATGAATGATGTTCAATCAGTCAACAATTATTTCTTTATAAAGTAACCTAACATACCTACTACTATATTGGGTGCAAGTGGCAGGAACAGATATTTTTTTTTAAAGCTCAAGACATAATCCTGTCCCCTAAAGGTCAGACAACCAATTTGGGAAGGCAAAACTAAGACATGAAACATTTAGAGAATAGCTTCTTATTAAACCTTGAATAAGGAGATTCCAGCTATAATAGAGCTCAGAGAAGAGATTTTTATTCCTAACTCATTATGTCTTTGAACATACACATATCTCTTATTAAAACCATCTCCACACAGATTTTTTAGAATTAACCAAAAATTTATACAATCAGATTTTTAAATCATTAATCTGTATCAACTCAGTCACTACTTATATATGACATATAGTAAAGAGTATTAAATCCTTCATGTCAAATTACTCCATTACTGACTTTCTTATTAGATTCAAAATTAAGAAGTACCAGGAACTGTACTGATTGGCCTTGTTTTAATAATTAATATTGATAGCAAAATGCTAGGTCCTCAAAGTAAATCACAATTATAACGGTGTGCCACGGAGAAGATAGCAAAATAATCCCAGAAAAGGGATCATTATCACATTAGACTTTGAATGAGTTTCTAGCCTGAAGCTTAAAGAAGTGTTGTTTCTACTGACCTGTTTTTTTTCAAATATACTTTTCCAATTCCACAGTAGGCCAAGCAGTCAAGCCCCTCATTGGGGTAGTGTTCAATCATCCTCTTGAACTGGTTTTCAGCTTCAGATAATTCCTTCAATAGTAGTGAGAGCAATGATCACTTACTACTCAAAAAGAGAAATGCTGAAAACAGATTTTATCTGAAGGATGACTCTTACAAAATATTAAAATAATAATTATATACTCCCAAATTCCTGTGACAAAATTATACCTTCTGCATTTCATTTTCTTAGGAATTACATAAATTTCTGATCATATTCAGAAACACAATCAACCCTGTGAGCATTTACTAGTACACACTAAGGGCCTGGTGTGTGCTAATATTTTATTTATTTTTTTAAGAGGCAGGGTCTCACTCTGTCACCCAGGCTAGAGTGCAGCGGTACAATCATAGCTCACTGCAGCCTGGAACTGCTAGGCTCAAGTGATCCTCCTGCCTCAGCCTCCTGAGTAGCTGGGACTATAGGTGAGCACCACCACGCCCAGCTTGACTAATACTAGAAGGTATAAATTCATGGTAAAAAAGACTGATCTGGGTGCAAACACACCATAACATTTATCCTAGTAAGTGCTACTCCCTGCTGCCTTGGAAGGACTGGCATCCCAATGATGTTGCTGCACAATGTTTTATGGCCTAAGAAACAAAAGCTTTGTCTTAAAAATAGCCCTTTAGTAAAAACAGAGCCTAGAGTACATTCTTTCTTGAATACTCCAACAGTGTGAAACCTCTGAGTTGAAAGAATTTTGTTGTTGGAAAATCCAAAAGATACTTAGTTCTAAGAAATATAGGTAACCCCACTGTGGGTGAAAAAAAAAAAAAAGTCAGTACAAAATGGAGCTTTGAGGCCAGTTCCAAAGGAGACAATCCAAAAACATTTGAAGCAAGGGCTTATTAAACACATGGTTTCTTCAAGGGCCTATTCTGGTGAAATTCTTTTAAATGTGTAAGTTCTACCATATCTGTTTGGTTTTTTCCAAATCAGTCTCACCATTTTACAGTAAATCACAAATGTAAAATACTATTTCTTCAATTCTGATAAGCAAAACATGATATTTATTATTATTCTGCCAAGAATATAATTAAAATCATGAAGTCCTGTCTCCAACGATCTATTAGAAAATAGCATGAGACAGGTATTAATGGAAGACATTCATCTGTCACATTGAGAACAAGGAGAATGAACCTCAGGCATTGTGATCACCAGGAGAGAACAGAACATAAAAGATAACTGAGATCCACATTAGGCAGCAAATGAGGGTTTGGCCTTCATTTAGCTAGGGAAGACTGGAGCCCAAGTTGGTAGAGAGGATATATACTTGAGGTCAATCTAGAGCATTTCAACATTTACAAAAACCCAAAACCAAGAAAAGCAAAGTGATAATGTCAAACAGTAGAGGCAAATAAACATTCCAGGAGAGCAGGAGGAAGCATAATTAATGGAATCATGGGAGCACACACCTACATAGTGATTGTATACAGTTCTAGGAAGTTTGCACTCTAAAAATAAAATCTCCAAGTACTTACCACCAGAACTAAGAGATAATAACATTATCATTTTTACTTTTCTTTTTCCAGAAAAACAGCATAACACAAAGTTGAAGTCTCTTTTCTTAACCTCCCAGGCCAGTCCTCCTCCCATCACTAAAAGTAATCACTATCTTAAATTTGAGGTAGGGATAGTCCATGTTTTTCTTTATTTTTACAAGATGTACAGATATCCATAAATAATACATAGTATCGTTTTATGTTTTCCAAATTTTATATAAGTGGGATCATAATGTTTATGTTCTTCAACTTGCTTTTTTCCTCAACATTATGTTTCTGAAATATATCATGATACATCACATTTTTAAAATTTTATACAAATAAAAAGTGGATTCCCACTGATTGCTTGGCATAGCCTTTTTCTAATAGGAAACAAAGTAAGTTTTCTTTTAATAAAAAACACAAACTAAATTAAATTGAGCTATTTCAGACAAAATTATCAAGAGCACAGGAAACAAGCCAAAATGAGAAAAAAAAATTTATAAGATATGTCAATATCATATTTTAATTGTTTATGGCTTCCATTACAAATCTTACCTCAGGTTGTCCTATTCCAAGAAGAGAAATGGCAAGTCCATAGACTACCAAGACATAGTTAATCATGGCCAGGTTCAATTGCTGTCAATAAAAATACTTCAGTTAAAATGTGAACATAATTCTGTCCAATTTGTATCATACTAACCTTCTAGTCACAACAGAAAAATAAATGCAAGAAAATCTCTCTAATCAATCTGATTGGGTTAAAGGCCAAATAGAATTAGACAATATTTTGCAAAGATAAGCAGTTAAATTGCTATCAAGTGCTTAAAACACAGAATTACTGTCTCAGAGTTTCTTGAAGCATGGTTCATAATAGAGTGGAATAATTTTTAATTAAAACCATACTCTTTTGCATTTAAGTAGATACTAGTGACAGATCAAGACATTTGCTCTCTTACAACCTTGCCTAAGCTATGTATTTACATAGCAATTACAGGCATACCTTAGGTATATTGCAGGTTTCTAGACTACCATAGTAAAGCGAATACAGCAATAAAGTGAGTTACACAAATTTTCTGGCTTCCCAGTGTATATACAAGTTATGTTTACACTATACTGTAGTCTATAAAGTATACAATAGCATTATGTCTAAAAAAACAATGTACATACCACAATTTTAAAATATCTTATTGCTAAAAAATATTAATCATCATCTGAGGCTTTGGTGAGTCATAATCTTTTAGCTGGTGGTGGGTCTTGCCTGAATGTTTTGCTTTGTCTTTCCTAAGAATCCTGGATTAACCGAATCTTGCCTCAGTGCTGAAGACTGCTAACCAATCAGGGTGGTGGTTGCTGAAGGACTGGGAGGGCGTGGCAATTTCTTAAAATAAGACAACAATGAAGTTTGCCACATTGATTGATTCTTCCTTTCATGAAAGATTTCTCTGTAGCCACGATGCTGTTTGACAGCATTTTACCCACAGAACTTCTTTCAAAATTGACAATCATCTCAAACTCTGCCACTGCTTTATCAATTAAGTTTATGTAATATTCCAAATTTTTTGTTGTCACTTCAACAAGGTTCAAAGCATCTTCACCATGAGTAGATTCCAGCTCGAAAAACCACTTTCTTTGCTCATCTGTAAGCAGCAGCTCCTCATTTGTTCAATCAAGTCTGATCATTTGACTGCCATTCATTCAGTCCCATCATCAGTCTCCACTTCTAATTCTCTTGCTATTTTCCAACACATCTGCAGTTATTACTTCCTCCACACCAATCTCAAACCCCTTAAAAAGTTATCAGTAGGGTCCCGGAATCTACTTTTTCCAAACTCTTGTTAATGTTGATACATTATTTTGACCTTCTCCCATGAATCACAAATGTTCTTAATGGCATCTAGAATGGTGAATCCTTTCCATAAGGTTTTCAATTCACTTTGCCCAGATCCATCAGAGGAATCTGTGGCAGCTTTAGCCTTATGAAATGTATTTCTTAAACAATGAGACTTGACAGTCAAAATTACTCCTTGATGCACAGGCTGCAGAATGGATGTTTATTTAGCAGGCATGAAAACATTAATCTCCTTACACATCAAAGCTCTTGGGTGACCGGGTACAACGTCGAAGAACAGTAATATTTTGAAAGGAATCTTTTTTCTGAGCAGGTCTCAACAGTGGGCTTAAAATATTCAGTAAACCATGCTACAAACACATGTGCTGCCATCCAAGCTTTGTTGTTCTATTTCTAGAGCACAGGCAGAGAACATATAGTGTAATTCTTCAAGGTCCTAGTATTGGCTTCAACATAAAGTCATCAGCTGCATCAGCTCCTAACAAGAGAGAGTCAGCCTGTCTTTTGAAGCCAGGCATCAACTTCCCCTCTCTACCTAGGAAATAAACGGTATCTTCTTCCAACAGAAGGCTGTTATCATGTACATCAGAAATGTATTGTTTAGTGTAGTCACCTTTATCAATGATCTTAGCTAAATCTTCTGGATAACTTGCTGCTTTTATGTTATGAAGATGGCTTCTTTTCTTAAACCTCATGAACCAACCCCTGTTAGATTCCAACTTTTCTCCTGAAACTTCCTCACTTTGCTCAGCTTTCATAGAATTGAAGAGAGTTAGCGCTTTGTTCTGGATTAGGTTTTGGCTTAAGGGAATGGTGTGGCTGGTTTGATCTTGTATCTAGACCACCAAAATGTTCCTCATATCACAGCAACAATGCTCTCTTGTCATTTGTGTGTTCACTAGAGTGGCATTTACTATTTCCTTCCAAAACTTTTTTTTGCATTCACAACTTGGCTAACTGAATGGCACAAGAGCCTAGCTTTTGGCCTATCTCAGCTTTCGACATGCCTTCCTCCCTAAGCTTAATCATTTCTAGCTTTTGATTTAAAGTGAGAGACGTTTGACTCTTCCTTTTCATTTCAACACTTAGAGGCCACTGTAAGGTCATTAATTGGCCTAATTTCAATATTGTGGCATCTCAGGGAATACAGAAGCCCGAAGAGAGGTTGACAATCAGGGACGGGGTGGGGGACAGGGGAAGGCCAGTCAGTGGAGCACACACCACATACAACACTTATTAAGTTTGCCATCATATATGGGTACAGATTGTGGCATCCCAAAACAATAATAGTAACATCAAAGATCACTGATTACAGATTACCATAACAGACATGGTGATAATAATAATGAAAAAGTTTTAAACGTTTTGAGGATTACCAAAACGTGACACAGACCCACAAAGTGAGCACATGCTTTTGCAAAAATGGCACCAATAGACTTGCTTAACACAGCGTTGCTACAAATCTTCTACTTGTAAAAAACACAGTATCTGTGAAGCACAATAAAATCAGGTATACCTGTACTTTCTGGATGAAAAGAGGTGGCTAAAGTGAGTACAAATTCTTGATTTAGCATTTTAAAGAAGAAAAAGGCCAGGAATTCTAATGAACCTAAACTATAGTCAGAGAGTATAAACATGGATCATATATTGAGTGTTAACCATTAAAATCTGAATTTGAGCACTGCCTGCTTCCCACAACCTGGAGTAGATTCAGCCAAGCTCAGTAAGCTCTAACACATAGTAATATGAGTTAAAGCCTCGATCTCTCCTACATTCATCTAAGGTGCAGTACTACTGAGTCATGACATGCAATTTTACCTTTATTTTTTGAGGATCTAAACCATTCAGCAACTCTGTAAAGGCCTGTGCAGCACTGCGGCAGCGCTGCTCCAACAAGGCTGTGTAACCATCTTGAATTAAGCTTCTTAGCATTTTCATTATATTAGCAAAATCCTGCAAAAAAGAAATTCTATTTCAGTAATCCAAATCTATACATTTTTAGTTTAAAACTTAAGATGCCAAATTCATCAGTAATATTTTATAACAAGTAATAAAATATTTAAATAAATATTCAAACTACTCTTTATACCTTATATTCCTTTTTCAGCACTTAAAAGTGAAAATTAAAAGGTACTGCTTCATCATCTTAATTCCAACACCTCTGCCACTGCCCGTGACAAGGGTGGTTCATTTTACACTACATGGTGCTAAGCCTTGCTTGGCTTTCTAGACTAAACAGCATTTTGAAGTTTTAATAACATGTACAGAAAACATCAGCCATCATTTAAATAAGTAAATTGTTTGACTGGGACTAGAACAATTACACATATGAACATGCAATCAGTGTACTAATAACTATCAGATTTTAACAACTGCCATCCTGCTCTGAAACAAACCTTAATTCTAAGCAAGCAATGAATATTTCAAGTTTTAACTCTCCTGCCTAACATGTACTTGACTATAACTAGAAAAAATTATTGGGAGAGCTATCAATAAGTGAAATGCAGAAGGAAGAATGTAAGAAATAAAAAACAAAAACAAAATTGCTGTAATGTATTCTTAGATAAAGTTAGAAAAACTTTGTAATCTGAATACATATATGCACATTCATTATAACTTGAAGTTCAGATTTTAGATACGTGATAATAGCTCTAAGTCACAAAAGTTCCATAAAATTGGAAAGGCACGACTAGATATTAAGCCTAAAATCTCTTCACTCCTTGCCATGCACTTGTACACCATTCAATGGAGCAGAAAATGCAAATATGTATGTTATATTCCTCATTATTCCTAGCAATAAAGATTCAAAAGGGCACCCCATTGCACAAAGCACAGAGGGAAAAGCAGTTTGGTCACCCACCAACAAAAGCTTTCTGCTGGCTTCTGACCAATGAATCAACGTTCAGGAGAACTTTACCCCAGAATATACAAGGAAAAGAGCAGCTCTTACATAAACTTGGTAATTGTTATAGTATTTAAAAAGCCCAGTGATGGCCATATTTACTTTAAGATATGAATTTGAAGTTACAGATGATGTACTATCCCCACAAATACTACTTATTAGCCTTGTATGAACTAATTTGATTTTAATCTCTTTCTCACTCTACAAAGCAGATGCACATAGCCTCATGTTTTCACTGGAAATTATTTCCCTCAATATAGTACAACATAAATGATCTGTACTGAAAGCTCTACCAGAGCTCTACCAGGCTGAATCATATCACCATAAACCCAATCTCTCTCATTCTTCAGCAAATTGGAGGGCCTCAATAAAAATGTGTTAAATGAACAAATGGAGGCTCAAAAATAACTATCATATTTACTTAAATAGTCTTTTTATCTTCACTGGCTGTCTTCTATATAAGTCCTTCATGGTTTTTAGAGTCAGTAAAATCAATGTAAGAAGACATAACTTAAAAATCTCCAACTGTAAGAAATTCTAAAAATGTTTTTATGCAAATGATTAGTTATCTATTTAAGTGCTTTGTTAAGACATCTGTTATGTATACCCTAAAAAACTGGCCCACATATTCTGAAAGGAGTAATCTAGTCCACGTTATTGTACATTTCTCATCACTAAATAAAGAATTTTACAAAGTTATCTAATTAATGTGAAATCATTCAAAAAACTAAATGTTTGGTCTTTAATGATTTTATAGTATATGAAACAGCAATTTTTAAATAGTTTTAAAAATATTTAAAGTTAACAGTACTGTTAAGTCTTTGGGAAGCAAACAATTCTGCAGTGTTAATTATTAGTTAAACCTGCGGCTAACATAATTACCAAGTTAATATTTAAATTAGTGATAGTTCAGATTCTTAGCAATCATATATTAAATATCTATAGCTAAAATTATAAAAAATAAATCTTAGAGACATACATGACTAGAACTTTATTCATGTGAAAAATGTTTTGTTTAAAGAGTTTGCTTTTTCCACTGGAAAAGTCTTCTCCATTACCTGGTGTGCAGCTCTTGAAGATTTTGAAAATTGTTTCTCCAAGATGTTTTTCCAATCTACTGGTAAAGTCAACTGTGAATTAGAACTAAAAGAAAAAAGCATTTTTTAATCATTTTAAAATAAATCAGCCCTACTTATATAAAGAAAAAAATGTAATTACTGAAAGACATTTAAAATATTCAGTAAACGGTCACACGAATTCCTGAATAGAAAATAAATTTATCTTTAACAAAACAGGTTAAAATTAGTACTATGCATTTAAAAAAGATCATGTATTTGGATCTCGTTTCTTTGGGGGTGGGAGAAGCAGGAAGACTGACTCAGGATTTTTCTACTAAATAATAGTATAACATAACATACTATGTCCTTGCTTTGTATTTTAATAGCAGCATCCAGAAAATGGTCATTTTTGGAAAAAATTGGGGCTTTACTCCAATTTTTTTCTTAGTGTTTTGATAGTGAAATCATTCTCCTTGAACCACCTATCATGGATTCAGCCTTAAGAAATGAAAACTAGAAAACTGACAACCAGTGTAACCATGGCAGACATGGCTTTGCTCTTTCTCCAACATCACTTAGATTCACTTCATGAACTTCTGTATTGTAAGAGTCACAATTTCACTTTGCAATCAATTTATATCTTTGTAGGCAAAGGTGGAATAAAGACAGGTGGCAAGAGTTCCTACTGTTAATTTTGGTGGAGATGTTTGGTAGAACTGATTTTGTGAGTGGTCAGAATTCAATGGCTGCATATAATGTTCACACCTGTAATACTCGCACTCTGGGAGGCCGAGGCAGGAGGATTACTTGAGGTCAGGAGTTTGAGACCAGCCTGAACAAGAGTGAGACCCTCATCTCTACTAAAAATAGAAAAATCAGCCAAGTGTAGTGGTGTGTGCCTGTGGTGCCAGCTACTCAGGAGGCAAGAGGATCGGATGAGCCCAAGAGTTTGAGGTGGCAGTGAGCTATGATGATGCCACTGTGCTCTAGCCGGGGTGACAGAGTGAGACTTTGTCTCAAAAAAAAAAAATTATTTTCCTCTAATGAAAATTACTCAAAAGGGCATCTGAATATACATATACCCATGCCTATATATGCAGTATAGGTTTCCTGATAGCCAAGAAACAGTTACCAGTGCGTTCTGAGGGCAGCCCTACAGCAGGGACTGTGGGAGGTAAAATGAGGAGAGCAGGGAAGGAGACTTAATCTTCACCTTACACCTCTCTGAATGTGCTTTCATTTTAGGCACAAATATTTTGGAATTGAAAAAACTAACACTGATTATTTTATATGACTTTCAGAAGTTGGTATTAACATCTAAGATTAATAATACTTTTGCAAAACATTATCCTCTTCTAAAGACAAATCTTTAATATTTGAAAGGGATTTTGGTACTCACCAAAATACACATATGTAAAAGTAGCTAATTCGTGAAAAATTTTGAAAAGTTCTTTTCCTTTTTCTTGGGAAGAGTACACTAGGAAAAATAATCACACCTTAGAGGAAAAACATACCTGAACTTCTCCGATTCATTGTTTCGGGATTTTTGTTTTCCTTTGTGTTTGGGAGGCTGACCTGTGAATACAAAAGTATTTGTTTCTCAAATCTGTACATAAAACTCTGTAAGTTCGAGAGTAAAACAATAAAAAAAATGTAAGCTGATATTGTGGGTGTGTGTACCTACAAACAAGTAGGCCAAAATAGAAGCTACTGATACTGTTTTTCTATGTATGGTATAATATTATTATAAACATAAATTATAATAATGATAATTATTATTATTTAAGTCTACAATAGATATACAGAAATATAGGTGACAGCTCCTGTTCTCAGGTAGTTTACAATCAGATGAGACGAAAAGACACATCACTTCAGTAACTGAACAACAATCACCCTTAAGAAGGAAAGAAGATACTTTATTGTTGCTGACATGTTAATTGCACAGTCAGTAATTTCTCTCACCACTCACAGAGGAAGAAATCACTTAAGCTGGAGTAGTTGGGAAAAACATTTGTGAGGATGCAGCATTTGTGTTTGGTTCTGAGGAACAAGCAGGATTTGGATACACAATGACCCAAATCCAAGAGTGGAGTTCATTTTAGAAACACTAAGCAAACCTTTGTGATCTGAAGAGCTCAACAAGGGTGGGAGGCTAAAAAGGGTGAGTGTTTATAGCATGGGTGAGTGTTTATAGACTCTTAGCTTCAGATCCTCCCACTCTGAAGCCCAGACCTTATTCCACTGGCAAGAGTAGGAAGCCACTGCATGTTTCTGGGCAGGGGTGTGACATGCTCAAAGCTGTGTAGAAGAGTTAGTATGGCAGGAGGACGGGGTGTATTTGATGGAAGATTTGGGGAAAGAGCACAGAGACAAGTCAGAGCCAATGTAACAAGGAGGGAATGAGAGCCTGATCTGGTTTTGGTAGCCTCAGAGAAAACAACAGAAGCTTCTGGAAAGCAGAAGAGTTCTAGTTGGATTTCTGCTACATCACCTTGGGTAAAACTATTTAACCCTAACCCTGAGACTTCAACTTCTTCACCTGAGTGTAGATGCTGAAGGGTGGACAGTAATTAAATTATTTATTTAAATGTGCTCTCTGATACTAATGGCCTAATATCGACAAATTAAAAGCTGTCTTCCAAAAAAAAAGTTTTATCCTCAAAGATGTTTCACATGCTGTTAGAATTACATCAGATAAGACAACTGCCAGAGTTTCCCCAGTCTACAATTACACTAAAGTGCTAACCAAATAGAAATGCTCAGTGCTAAGTAGGTGGGTATACAGAAATGGAGCTTAAGAGAAGATGGAACTGCAGGTAGCAAAAGACAGAAATGGTTGCTAGACGCAAAACCACTGAAAAGAAAACCAACAAACCAACAAACAAAAGAAAGGAGAAGAGAGTAATGGGATTACTAACTAGAAGATCAATCTCACCTCAAAAACCCTAGAAAGAATACTACATGAAAGCCTAAGATTAAGTAACTGTTGCATACGATAACAATCTTGAGCAAACACAAAACTCGGTATTTGGGCCGGGGGCAGTGGTTCATGCCTGTAATCCTAACACTCTGGGAGGCCAAAGTGGGAGGATTGCTTGAGCTCAGGAGCTCGAGACCAGCCTGAGCAAGAGCAAGACCCCATTTCTACTAAAAATAGAAAAATTAGCCAGGCATCATGGTGTACGCCTATAGTCCCAGCTACTCAGGAGGATGAGGCAGGAGGATCACTTGAGCCCAGGAGTCTGAAGTTGCTGTGAGCTAGGCTGATGCCACTGCACTCTACTTAGTGCAACAGAGTGAGACTGTCTCAAAAAAAAAAAAAAGACAAGAAAATCTGTATTTTCTTAAACTCTGTTTTAAAAAGCAGGAAAGCATGTTACCAAATTTAGAAAGATTTTCATCAAAATCTGGTAGTATAAAGATTCAGAAATACCTGATGAAAATCTTTCATCAGCCTAGCTCACAGACCAAAAAGAGCTATGTACTTCACCTTTTCCATTCCTTTCATTTGGATTTCCAAAATTAAATTTATCAAATACTATTAAAAAACTAAACATTGACTTCAAATAAATATTCAATGTTTTCTTAATATACAAGCATTATAAAGTAAAAGGACAACAGCAAATATAAATGAGGCTTGTGCAAATTTTAGGCAACACTACATTAACTTGGTAATAACTTATACAGGAAAAGAAAATACTCACTTGACGGTGGTGGATATTCAGGATGACAGTCACAATCATCTACCTTCAAAGCCTCATCTACCACCTACCCATGAAAATAAAATTAGTGAGACTTACACACACACACACACACACAAAAATACAGCCATGAAGAATTCAATAGCTATGTAACAGAATAGAATTCAGAGTAGAACAGAATTCACCCAAGCACTTAAAATATGCAGCTAGTTATAAAGCCTAAACATATAAACAAGCAAACAAAGTGACAACTAATGATAAGAGATCGTGATATGATTATGACAAATTATTGAACAACAATTCTATTTCTGATGCCTGGTATTATGCCTGACATGGCAGTTGTTCAATAATGTCTGTATTGAATTAACACTATCACATCTTTCCCTATGCTCCTCTTCCTAACTGAATACAGCCTCTTGGAGATTTTTTTTTTTAGGGAGAATAATGAAAAGATTATTCTACAGTACATTAAAAGCACTGTAAAGCTACTATAAATTTAGACATCATCAAATTTATATACAAGTATCTGTAAATTGTTAGGTGAAAACAAAAAGGCAGACACAGGCCAGATAAACTCTGTCAAGTCAGGACTCAAGCATCAATAGGAGTAAACAACCTTGACAGAGTAGGGAAAACAAACTAAGGAAAAAAACATGCAGGTGCAATATCAACCACAGACACAGACAGGTGCTGCAGGCCTCAGAAGTGTCCAGACCAATCAGACTTTTACGTTATCAGGACACCCTCATTAGTCTCTTTCCACCCCACAAATACAGGCTCCTGATAGTGTGGGCAGCTCCAGGACCACACATAAACAAATCTGCAAATACCACAATTACAGATGGCACAGGAGACTCACCCCAATCCTGGATGGAATGTTGGGCAGATAAAAACAGGCACTTCAAATAGTAACTTAGTATGTGATGAAGATGGTATTTCAAATCAGTGGATGTTATGGACTGTTTGTGTCTTTCTAAAATTCACATGTGAAAACCCTGACCCCAGTGGACTATATTTAGAGACAGGGACTTTAAAGAGGTATTTAAGGTCAAATGAGGTCATGGCACAAGGCCCTAATCCTATAGGACTGTTGTCCTTACAAGAGAGACACCAGATCCTATCACATCATCATTCACACTGGTTCTCCAGAGATCTTCCCTGCCATTATCAGGCCCCACACCTGAGGGCTGAAACATGCATTCATGGGACATGGCCACAAAGATCAATGCCTTATTGCAGAAAAACCATCATTTCCATGTCTCTCTTGTCCTTTAAGGGATCTTTCACAGACATGCCATAGAATCCTCCCAGTATGTCACTGGGCAGAGCTAGGGCACATGCTCAGCCCCACAGGATCACTACAAAAAAGATCAGTCTTAGCTAATCATAAAGCTCAACCAAGATAAATCCATAAATCTGTGTAAAAGTGAGTAAGAAAACCAAATCAGGACTTTGTCAAAATATTGAAGGTGGCTCTCGTGTAGCCAAATATCAGTCTCTTACCGACTACTACCAAGTTATTACAGAGTCATTTTGTAAATTATGACAATAGCCACCATCATCATTGCAACTGGTTGTATACTGTCTACTAGGTGCTAAATAATATTCAACATATTTACATTCATATAGTTTCTCACCTACATGAGTTCTGTCAGATACACGGGGGACTGCCTGATGGCAAAAAGCTTTTCCACATTCATTACACTTACGGGGTTTCTCCCACCTGAGTAACCTGATGCATGCTTAGGGTTGACTTCTGGCAAAATGTTTTTCCTCATTCATTACATTCATAGGGTCTTTCCCCAGTGTGAGTCCTCTGATGTGTACTCAGGACTGCCTTCTGATAGAAGGTTTTCCCACATTGCTCACATGCATGGGGTTTCTCCCATGTGCATACACTGATGCAACCTCAGGTGTGCCTTCTGGCAAAAGCCTTTCCCACGTCTATCACGTACATTGGGTTTTTCCCCTGTGTGAGTCCTCTGATGTGCAGTGGGTGTTGATTTTTGGTAGAAAGATTGCCTACATTCTTTACATCCATAGGGTTTCTCACCTGTGTGAGTTCTCTCATGTATAGTGAGGACTGATTTCTGGTAGAAAGATTTTATACATTCTTTACATTCATATGACTCCTCAGCTGTGTGAATTCTTTGATGTACAGTGAGGGCTGCCTTATGGAGGAGTGTTAACCCACATTCACTACATTCACGGGGCCTTTCCCCTGTGTGAGTACCCTGATGTACCCTGAGTGCTGAGCTCTGGAAAAGGTTTTTCCACATTCATTACATTCATGGGGCTTTTCCCCTGTGTGGATTCTCTGATGAGCTGTCAGGGCTGACTTCTCACAAATGCATTTCTCACATATGCCACATGCATACAGCTCCTACCCTGTATGTATTCTCTGATGTTTTATAACACATGATTTTTTCAATGAAGGTTTTCCCACATTCACTACATGTATAGGGTTTCTTTCCTGTGTAACTTCTGATGTTCAGTGAGTATACACTTTTTAGAGAATGTTTTTCCACATTCATTACATTCATGGGGCTTTTCCCCTGTGTGGATTCTTTGATGAGCTGTCAGGGCTGACTTCTCACAGAAGCATTTCTCACATATGCCACATGCATACAGCTTCTACCCTGTATGTATTCTCTGATGTTTTATAACACATGATTTTTTCAGTGAAGGTTTTCCCACATTCACTACATGTATAGGGTTTCTTTCCTGTGTATCTTCTGATGTTCAGTGAGTATACACTTTTTAGAAAATGTTTTCCCACATACATTACATTCAAAAGTTCTCTCCCCTGAGTTATCTCTTGGGCAATGAAAACTGATTTATCACACGCTTTCTGACATTCATTATATTTACAGAAGGTTCCTCCCATGTGAAGCCTCTTATGTGTCAATAATACTGCCTCCTGGTTAAAAGCTTTTTGTTGTCCACTATATTTAAAATGCTGTTGCCCAGTTAAGATCTTGTGATCCTCATTAAGATGCTCATGACTGCTGAGGGATGTTCCAGTTATATCATGAGCATCAGGTCTCATTCCAGCACGCATCTCGGCAGGTTCACCAGCGAGAAATCCATACCAACATGTATTAAACTCTTCAGGCCTCATTCCTGAATAATTTCCATTATTAATAATCAGTTTTGGTATATACTTTGAGCTTAAATTACATGTTTTTCCTGATTCCACACCGTCCTAATATGATGTGTTGCCATTAGTGATTTCACCTTGCCACAAAGGTCTACTGTGACTCTCTTGGCTCCTCTCAATTAGGTCAACTATTTAGACATCTGGGAGATTCAGTTTGGGGGTTTCTTTTATGACCCAAGGCTCTGCTCCTTGCTCCAGCTTGAAGATCACCTCAGGGTGATCAGTGTAGGGAATATAGTGCCCTACAGATACCAGGCTGGTGTAGGTCTCCAGCATCGCATCCCTGTATAGGGTCCTCTTAGCATCATCCAGGTCCTGCCACTCCTCCCAGGTGAAGTCCACTGCTACATCTTCAAATGACACCAACTCCCCTTCAAGAAGCAGAACCCAACCCCTGACCAGGGAAGCAGCAGTGGGAGAGCACAAGAGTCTGAAGATTTTCAATGTTATCAAAAAAAGGACTACACAGTGGGTTGGAAAAGTTCCCTTCAATGCCTATCACCCACCCAATGCCAAAATACCATTTCCTTTATCTTTCCTCAAACCCTGAAAAGATAAATGAAGACCTGGTGAAAGCTGCTGAGCTTTGTGTAAACTACAGCTCAGAAAAAAAAACACTCAGATACAGTTCCTCTGGGACACCTGATCACAGAGCCAGGCTACAGCCTTAGCTACACTCGGAAGAAAACATCAGACTGAGACTTCTGCTGAGCACAGCCATGAATAAAGGGCCAGGACCACTGCTGTTAAGGGCATCAAAGGCTGCAGAAACACCTTAGGCAGAGGTGGGTAACAGGGTGCCTCCAAGTCCCCAGCACAGCACAAGTTGGGTAGGTGGGCTCGTGCACTGTCAGGTGGGCAAGTACACTGCAAAAAGGAAAAGGGAGATAAAGAAAAATCCAAACTATTGTGAGGGGTGGGACTGACTTGCCCACCAGACCCCACTGTCACTCATTCCCAAGTGACTGGTTGGGAGACATGTAAAGGGAGGACATAAAAAGAGGACTAAGTGGCAAAATGATATATAGAAAAAATACTTTGAAAACACATGTGATTTCAAAAGAAAATATATGACTTTGAAATAGTCTACTTATGTACTTGTATGAGACAGCCGGATTATTTATTAAAAAGAGAATCATTCTTTTGATATCAATAGGCAAAAAGGGGTTCATCTTACCAAAATATTTGGTTTCCATTATGACCAAAATATCATTGTGAAAATGTGAGACTATTTTTAGTTCCCAGATACCATTAAGAACAGACTATATCTATACTTGAAATAATTTTAGTTTTTAATGGAGCTTACCTTTAGATTCTGATTACCGCCGTTTGCCATAGCGTGGTAAGTTTTTCTGAAATCTCTTTCCTTCTCCACAAAGTTAAGTGAAGTACTAAACCTAGGTGCTGACAAACTCCTAGATGTGGAGGCCCTAAGGAAGGGGATAAAAGAAATAATTTTATTCCTACTAATCATTAAGGATTTTTAAACAGTTATCCTTCAAACAGGTTGCAGCATCATAATCTTTTCCTTGAAAGCAAGGAATAATTGTTTTAAAAAGATTTTCTACCTCTAAGATAGGGGGCTCTATATATAAACATTATTTTAAATTTGGTATTAAACTCAAAATAAATTAAGAACAGTTCAAAAAAAGTATTCTGGGTTCTACTATTAAAATAATTCTTCTTGTTTTAAATTTAAATGTCCTAATTTAGGTTAAATTCAGATATTTAAATCATATTTAAATTAAAGCCTGCACAGCCAATTTCTGTACTATATATATAGATATATATGTCTGTATGTTCAGCACTCTACAGAATTAGTAGCTTCAATATCCTTGGCAACTAAACAAACATGTGGAAAAAATCCTAATCCATTTTAATTGCCAAATAAGCAAAGGTAGAATCCTGGCTACTTTTGGTTTTTTTGAGACAGAGTCTCATTCTCTCACCCTGGGTAGAGTTCAGTGGCATCATCATAGCTCACTGCAACCTCAAACTCCTGGGCTCAAGCAATCCTCTTGCCTCAGCCTCCCAAGTAGCTGGGACTACAGGTGCACACGACGATGACCGGCTAATTTTTGTATTTTTTGTAGAGACAGGGTCTCGCTCTTGCTCTGGCTGGTCTCCAACTCCTGACCTCAGGCAATCCTCCCACCTCGGCCTTCCAGAGTGCCAGAATTACAGGTGTGAGCCACCATGCCTATCCTACTATTTGTTTTCTTGTGAGCATACTTAAGTCTGTTGCCCATTTTTAACAGGAAGTATCTTAGCCTTTGAAAGATGACAGGAGGCTTGGAGGTAGATGTTTCCAGGACAGAGGTGAAGGGCACAAGACACAGGCTATGTCTCAGCTCTCTGCTGCCAGGACCCTTGTGGCCGAACTGGTCCCATTCAAGCACAGTAATGTTCAATTAACACAACACCCCTCTTTTCCCACAGACTTTGGCTACTGATCTCCAATATGTACATATCCATATGGTTCAGTAAAACAGTCAGCAACATAAATCTGACAATTTACAGGTAACCTGATCTTAAACATGAACCACCTCTCTTCCTTCTATCCCCAACTCTACTGTGGTTGTTATTAGCTTAAAGCATCAAATACAAGTGATTCTTAATTCATGGGGCAAATCTATTCCAAGAAGCAGCTACTGACCTGCTATTAACTCACCTACTTTCATAAAAGGCTTTAATTGGATTCTTATATGGTGTTCGACCTATAAAAGTCAATCACACACACAGAGTGATCAATGGTTGGCAACAAAGACTTCAAAAGATTTTCTAATTTCCTTTAAGCTTATTTTAAGAACATCAAATTTAGAAAACTGAAAAGTAAACCTAAGCAATTTTATATTTCTAGATGTCTTTAGTTTAGGATGATGTCAACAAGAAGTTACACAAACCTTGTCTGACATTCCATTACATATGATCACTGACAAGATGACAGCAATATATAAATTTGAATCAGAGATGGTACCTGTCTTCAAGGAGCTCACAATCTTTTAATCATGTTATGCTGGATGACAACATCCACCAGGGCAAGAGAATTGTTCAGCTGAGCTCCATAATACACTAATACTCAAAGAAGAAAAAACAGGAAAGATCTACACGCTAAAAATGTAAGTAAGAGAATTTCAAGCATTTGAAAAAGCAGAATGACTTAAAAGAGAAAACAAGGGCAGAATGAAAATTTACAACTCCTAGCCTGCCCAGCCAATTTCTGCCATATATATAAAATATATGTATACATGTTCAGCACACTATAGAATTAGCCACAAACTTGGTGCAAAACATTAAGCAACTCTACTAAAGGGCCTTTTCTTCAGGAAATAACTTTAATAATGATGAAAAAAATTTTAAAACAATTTTGTTTTAAAAAGCTTTTATTTTATTCAAAATTTCTGGAAAGGATATTTTTCTACAGAAAAATAAATAATAACAATTTGATTGCTGTCTGTTTCAAATAAAAAATATAAATCATTTAAAATTACTTAACGGAATATAACATTAATATAACTCTACACAGATAGAAATGGAAAACTTAACTGACATGACCAACAAAACAAAGTAAGGACAAATTATCTGAGAATTGATTTATGATCCTCCATTAATCCAAGAAACCCACCTTCCAAAGTTTTAAAGGGAATTTGACTATAACCAAAGAATCTTAGGTGAAATACCTTGTAAGTCTTCTATTTGTTTTTGTAACTTTACATGCTGCTGAATTAGATCCTTGATTCCCTCAGGGTCATTTTTACAGAGTTTTTGAGCTTTTATGTTTGCTTGCAGGGCCCAGTCATATTCCCCCAGCATAGAAAGAGCATCACAATAACGATAATGGCCCTGTTCCAAAAAGATAAATTTATTTTTTTCTCAAAAATATGTTTTAAGTTAAAGAAAAACAGATAAGGAAAAATGTTTTGCTTGAGAACTGATTCATTGCTTAAAATATAAGATTAGGCCACTAGTAATGAAAAATAAAAATGTTAATACCTCAGGAAATAAAATGACCTAATGAGCTAAGTGAAAAGTAATAAATAAGTAAATAATTTTTAATAATTAAGGATTAATATTTTTGCTTAAAAGATTTCATACCCCAGGAAAGAATCCAACTTTTCTTATGTTTTACTAATAAAGAATGAAATACAGTATTGTATAGCACATCAAGTATAAAAGTCATTCATTGTAAGTAATTTTTCCAAAATATTTTAAGGCAATAATAGTCTCTAGGTCATTACATTCCCTACATTTTGGAAAAAGTATAAGGTTTTGAGAGCTGGAAGGAACAATCAGCTTGTATGGTAGATTTCCAACATCTCCAGAGAGCACAGGCACAGATGAAGGACATACTCAGGCTAGATCTTCCAACCATCTCTCTCCCCTTCAATCAGCTTTTAATTATTTTATCTCCAAGTATACTTTCTGGCTCTAAGAAAAAGTCCAAAAACTACTGATTTACTTTCAATTCCAATGATAAGGGGTTTTTGTTTGTTTTTTGCTACAGAACCAAAATCACTGCTAGCTTCCATTTACACATTTTAGAAATCTTCTACATCAAACATCAACTTTTTAATCTAGAAAGCTAATAGTACCAAACCCTGGGATCAACCATCCCCCTCCCCCCTTCTAGCTACTCACAAAACAAACTCATTTTAAGCATAGTACCACTGGAGAGGTGATTTATAAGAGAAAGAGGCTAGAAACTAGCCTAATGTCACACTTATTTACAGGCAAACCAAAGAACCTGATTTTAATGACACCTGGTCCAGAACTCTTTCCTCTTTACTATACATTTTATAAAGCACATTCTGATTCGATAAGAATCCAGGAGAAAATATAAAATCAAATATAAGTGACTCTTTTACGAAAGATCAGCTTTTCACTAAAAGAAACCAGAAACAATAATGTGGGCATGTGTTTTATGCAGGTTCAATGCATAAACAAATCTGCTCAAGTGCACCATTTGAAGGGTCCTAATATGCCCTTCAAAATTAAAGGTCCATGTGGACCTATGAGTTCTGGAGTAGGCAGACTATTTAGGCTTAGATCAAAGCTCCCAATTCAGATTGCATTTTGTTAAATTCCACTTTCCTTTAAAGGGTTAAAGGCTCTGTTTCCTGACACTTGAGGTAAGATAAAGGGAACTCTCAGATATGCTACAAGGTCAAATCCTATGCCCTAAGCATTTGTCAACTTCAAAGTTTAGGAAACTGCAAAAATAAAAAACACACCTAGCATGGGAAATAATGACAGATCAAAACCCAAACCTGCTGAATTTGTAGAGAATACTTTATTTCTTTCTCTTTTACCCCCACTATCCTCACTTTTATTAGATCCTTTTCCCTAATCCTATGAAACCCAGTATAACTTCTGTTGGTTGAAAAAGGAGTTGTTTCAATGAAGCTTAACTTAAAGGTATTTCAGAGACTTTCTTAAACCCAATTACAAAGGTTTGCTCTTCTTTGACACCATCTCAATCTCTATCACATATGGACATTCCCTGCTGCTCATCTGCCTGGCATCCTCTCGTCTTGGGAAACATCCCTCACAGTAACGGCAGGACTATACATTCTAGTGCTCCCTTCCCAATAATGGATGGGAGTGAGGGAGAGTGGCTGTGGCCCAGGAGACTGGCCAATCAAAATGTATCATTTCCCAGGTCATAGCAATGGATCCACAGGTGGGCACATGATTCAATCAGAATCAGTCTGAGGCATCCCTTAGGTTTACTTATGGATAATAACAGAGGTTCTCTTTTTGCGGGAATTAACGGCTATTGAGGATATCAGTTTGGGGCTCCCACTACATGGTAAAAGTCTTTTTTAAAATGAAGCCAAGAAAGCCTATGCTCTAACTTCCACTTCTGACCAAGATGGAGTAACAGGGACTGGATTTACCCTCCTACCTAAAACAAACAAACAAACAAACAAACAAAAAACAAAAGAGATGAAACTATGGCTTGCAAGCCATCGGATTATCAGGAAACAAAATGTGATCCCTAAGAGACAGGAAACACATAAAATAAGCCCTATCACTGCTCCAGCTTACTAAGTTTCTAAGCTACAGCTCAGGAGGAAGGAACCTAGGCAGAGACTGGCAATCTCTCTCAGTTAAGGATAGAGAGCTGGGAGTTCATGGGACAAAGGCAGCTCGAGTTCACAGGGCAGAGGACCAGAAAGGAGAGAGCTGCAGAGACAGAGAATTCCAGAGAACTACAGTGGGTCCCCCTTGAGTTTTCAGCTGAGTGCTGATCAGCACAGGCATCTGGGGCAACTACCCATGGCCAAAGAAAGAACCCCCTGAAAAACTAACAGAGAACAATAGCCAGAACTCACACAGAACCAGGAATAATTCCTGTTCCCACCAACCAGAGTGGAAAACATCACAATTCATAGGGCATCAAGTAGAGTATTCAGAAAAGTTTTGCCTCAGTAGTGGGGGAAAAATTAGCCCTAGACTAAATGCCACTATGGTCCCACCTATCAAGCTGAAAACAAGACCCCAAAGAATTAAATTGTTTCCAAGTAACTGTACTGCACCCAAAACAAAGCTCAAAAATATTTACAGAAAAATATACAGCACCAAAAAAGGTAAAATTCACAATGTGTGGCATCCAGTCAAAAATTACCAAAGAAGGAAAATATAGCTTGTAATGAAGAGAAAAATCAATCAATTGAAAACCCATAAATGATACAGATGATAGAATTAGCACACAAGGACATTAAAACAGTTATTATAACTATATCCCATATGTTCAAGAAGCTAAAGGAAAGATTAAACATATTAAATAAAGATATGAAATATATAAAAGATCCAAATTTAACTTCTAGAGATAAAAACTATAGCATTTAAGATGAAAAATATATTGGATGGAAATAAAGGCAGATTAGATACTACAGAAGAAAAGATGAGTGACCTTGAGGACATAGCAATAGAATCCATGTAAAATGAAATGTAGAGAAAGAAGTGAAGAAAAAAAAGACTAAACATGAAGCTGACAAACAGGAAAGCAAAGCTGAGAAACAGAGAGAAAAATGTGTACAGATGTGGATCCAACCATGCCTGAAGCTAACCCCTAGACTTTTCAATTACATGAGCTAATAAATTCCCTTTTCAATCTACACTAAATCTGAATTAGATTTCTTTCATTCACAAACAAAAGAGTCCTAATATACTCTTCAAAATTAAAGGTTCTTGAGGATATTTGAGGCTATTGGTTTGTATCCTGTATAACAAGATCAAAAGGCAATCAATGCACACAGACATGTCCACAATTATCTGTTGACTCCACCATAAAAATTCTTATTCTTTAGGACAAATGACTCACTCTCTCTAAAGCCTAAAAGTAAGTCTAGAGACAGATGACACTGTTCCAGTCTTCTCTATTGGGAAAGAAGGGGAAAAAAGGCCCACCTTGAACAGAAATCTACAGAGTACCTTCCTCTACAGGTTTATATCTTAGAGGCATGACTCCGTGGACTCAGGCTCATAATTAATTCTAAAGTCGCACAATTCTTATAAAAGTAAAGAATACACCTTGCATGATTTACTTTTGCTTCTGAAGTTTAAACTATCTTCAATGAGCAGTCCTTTCAGGGAAAAGGAAAAATAACCTAGCTACATAGTTGCCACATTTTTTGAATACTTACTAGTGGTTGTGTGTTTTTATTGACACAAATACTTTTGTAATTATATAACACATCACAAAACCTCCCAATAAATAGTAAATAATTTATTTTGTGTTTGAGAAAATAAGCCAAGAACAAACATTCTCCATAAAGTCTTCAAAATAATTCAGAAAGTCTTAATACTCTTTTTTTAAATTGATAATAATTAAATAACACAAAGTATCTCTGGAAAGCCAGTACCATGGTCTGGATTTCAGTATTTGGAGTTCTATCCTTCATTCATTCTACAAATATGATAGAAGCCTTGCCAAATGCCAGGTTCAGTAATCAGCAAAGAATTTGTTTCAGGCAAAAGAATGACTCATTAAAAAGGAAAAACCAGCAACAAATTGGTCACCCTCAAACAGAAGCACCATCCACTGTGAGATTCTAAATCCACTTTTGTCTTTTATTTGCCATGACACCTCACCAAAGTCATTTTACCTCTCTGGCACTCAATTTTGTCAAGGGTAAAATGAGGCATTTAAAAAATGATTCCAAAGTTTGGATGCAGAAGTCCACCTGGGGAATTTTACAATCTCCATACTCCTAAATACACTCCTAGGCAACTTGAATCACAATTCTGGAGGGAAAGGCAAAGAAATCTGTCTTTTCAAAATATCTCCAGGTTATCTTTTTCCTTTTATACCCTTCTGTACTCTGTTTTTCTGTTTTATCACATGCTATTTATAATATAAAAGTTCATTTTTAAAAAACATTAAACAAAATAAAACTAACACCTACAATTAATCTAATGAAATCTATCCACAGAGCAGGAGTCAAAGTAACAGACGAGATTAAATTCTCTAAGGCCTTAAGATTCTATTATTCTACTCACTCTGGTTTTAAAAACAAACTATATAAAACCAGGAATGAATTATGAAACACACATCTTTCTGTGTCTTATTTCAAACTCTATTTTTTAAAAATTTTGAAGATTTTTATGATTTAGGAAAATATAGAGACTAATAAAACAAACACCCAGAATTAACTGTTAACATTTTGTTATATTTGTTTTGGATTCTTTTTTTGATAAAAGAAATAAAACTATACAGATATAGTTAAAATCTCCTTTATACCCTTTCTCCAATCTCCTCTTCCTCTCTCACTGCCCAGAAGCAACCACCACCATGAGCTTGACAGGTATTCTTATCTATACCTATACCTATCAAAGGCCTATGTTATGCCTATACTGACTTTTTTCATTTAACACTGTTTTTTAAAATCTATAAATGTTCATAAGCCACTTAATTCATTTCATCTTCAATCTAGTATTTGATTCATTCATTCACTAAGTCAACAAATAGTCACTATTGAGTCCTGCTAAGTGTCAGGCAGTCTGACTTCAAAAGTGAACAGACTAAAAAACTTTTCCTTTGTGAAGCTCACATTATACTGGGAAGACACAATAAACAATATAACTCAAATATTATATATTGTATGCTCAATAATAAGTGCTAATAGGAAAAAAAGTAAAACAGGGAAAGAATATAGGAAATATCTAGGTGTGACATTTTAGTAATGTGGCCAGGAAAGATTTCACTGAGAACAGGACTTATAATAAAGAATGAAAGGAAGTAAGGAAGCTGGTCAATGCTGTGGGGAAGAGCAAGTTCTAGAGTGAAGAGCAAGTACAAGGTGGAAGTGGGCCCGGCATGTTTGAGGAAAAGTGAGGATGCCAAGGGGCCAACATAAAGTGAACCAAGGAGAGAGCAGCAGGAGTGAAGTCAGGGAAATAATGGATGTTCAGGATCAGAAAGATCTAAGTAACAACTTCAAGCAAGTGAAACACCACATTAATCTGCTGCTTTATCAATGGACAGGTATTTGCAGTGCTATGCCATTAAAACAATGTTGCAATGACCAATCTTTACATCTTACCATGTGCACATACACAAGAAATTTTCTAGGGTGCACACACTTGGAATCAAGTACTTATGGAGTATGTACATCTTAGTGCTCTCCAAGTTGGTTTTAAACGATTCACACCCCACCAATTTATTGAAGGTTCCTATTACTACACACACTCACCAACACTCAGGACTACTGGTCTCTCTAATTCTTCTCCATCTGAAGGACCCAAACAATATCACGTTGTGTTATTTACTCATGTATATGTGGGTCTGTGTGGAGACCTTCTATTCTGCTCTATTAGTTTCATTTTTCTATATCTGTACCAATCCTTTAAAATTTTAATTACCAGAAAATAGACAGTTTCTTATTTCTATTGGCCATTCAGGATTACTTTTTTATGAAATGCTTATCTGTCTTATTGGCCCATTTTCTACTGGGTTTCTTATTTATTTTAGGAGTTCTTTGTATATTCTGGTTATAAATCCTATCAGTTATATATGTGACAAATTATCTCCTCTCAAACTACTAATAAAGTCATGGTGTCCATTGACATACAGAACTTCCTAAGTTTGATATAGTCAATTATATCAAGGTGATTGTTTTCATTGCTGATTTGTGTGTTGTGTGTTAAGAAATCCTTTCCTATCTTCTATAAAGTCTCCTTCCAAGTTCTTAAATTTCATTTTTCACACTCAGGCACATCTGCCCAGAATGTGGAGAGGGAACCTCTCAACCACTAAGGCACCCTCAAGAACTCCCAGGGCTGTCCATGCTCCTCATGCACACACAGCGCCTCCCTGTGGCCGAGTCCCTGTGCTGACCGTGGAACTGAAGATTCCCCTTTCATATTCTTGAGCTCTGCATAATTTCTTACGGCATTTTTACAAACAAACACAACCTGTAAACAGGTTTTTCACAAAGTTGTATTTGTGAAATATACAAATTATTTGTAATTTGCTCAACATGAAATAAAGAAACCTACCTTTGGCCAAGTGCTCTTCAGAATGGTGGCTCTCTTTCCATCACCAAGGGCATTTCTAAAAAGAAAAACAAGAAATAAAATATTTAAACATTTTCATTCTTTTATTGTAAAAGTATTACATAGTCTACATACTGTATATCTATTTATACCTTGTGAATTGTCCCTGGATATAATCATCAAAAAATTTTTAATTTTTGAAAATCCATATAATGTACGTCCATTATAGGAAATTTGGAAAATACAGAAAAGTAAAACAAAGGGAAAAAGTCACCCAGAGTCACAATCACAACTACCCATGAATAACTACATTTAATACTTCTGGAGTATTAAATAGTTCACATAACTTGTCATTACCTTATCTATGCATAACTTAACTATTTGTACGATTTTTTGCACGATTTCTGCATGTCAGTAAGAATTCTGATCTCCAAAAATGTAACTCCTAGGTCTTTCACACAACATACCAGCTAAGCTCTATGGAACAGAGCATGGAAGCTGGGACATGAGACCTGGGTTAGGTCAAACTCAGCCACTAATTCTCTTAGGGCCTTTAGGAAGTCATAACCTCTCTGGGCTCACTTTCTCATCCATAAAGTAAAGATAATAAGTCTATTCCTCCTGTTTTAAGGCAGACACTAAATTAGATACATTAGAAAATATACTTTTTACAATGTCAAGTACTAACAGATCCATACCCTAGTCTCTCAGTTTCCTGGCTCCTGTATCTTTAATGACCTCCTCTACCCCAACTTAGCCACCTACCTACCACCACACCCCTGGGCAACTTTGCACTGCTCAAAACTGTCTGAACTCCAAAATCACTAATTCAGGTGTCCAACTCTTCCCCAATAATCCATCTTACATGTTCAACTATTCTTACTGTCTCCTCAGGGTGCCCCACTCACTGATTTATCCACTTTCTCTTTTTTTTTACTTTCCTATTTATCTAGCTTAAGCTTTGCTGGTTCACCATTTCATATTCTCATGCATACTAATTCATCACTCTTAAAAAGAGATTACAAGGAAGAACAAAAATACATAACTTATACTACCATATATCAATACCTACTAAAAGGTACAGATATGTAAGGGTAGACAGCCTGACCAATAGGATAAAACAGAGAAACCAGAAATGGACCCTTACACATAATCACCTAATTTATGACAAAAGTGATACCACAGTGCATGGAGAAAATATACTCTTTTAATAAATGGTGCTGGATCATTTGGACATTCATATGAATCTTGAACCTCACCTTACAGTAAAAACAGAAACCAAGTCCAGATGGACTGCAGAGCTAAATATCACAGTTAAACAATCCAACTTGTAGAAGAAACAAAATTCTGGTAACCTTAGAGTAGGCAAAAATTATAAACAGAACACGTAAATCACTTATTATTAATATATAAAGGAGAAAATTGATAAACTGTACTACACTCAAATTAGTAATTTGTTTGTAAAAAGAAAACATCAATAGTGAAAAGGAATACCATGGAGTCTGAGAAGATATTTGCAATACATACGTCTGACCAGTGACTCATACTCAGAACACAAAACAAGCAAAAAACTCCTACAAATGAATAAGACATTCAACTCAAGGGAAAAATAGCAAAATACTTAAATAGGCACTTCACAAAAGAGAATATCCAAATGGTCAATAACCATATCAAAAGATGCTCAATTAAAATATCCTTAATCAATTTATAGAAATGCAAATTAAAATCACAGTGCCATACCACCAAAATGTCTAAAATGAAAGATGTAAAATAATAAGCGTTGGTGAAGGCATGGAACTAAAACTCCCAGAAACTCTCATCCACTTCTGGTTAAGAGTGTAAAATGATACAACCAAAGTAATATTAAAATTGAATATAAGCACACCCTCTGTCCCAACAATTCCACTCCTTGATTACACACTCAACAGAAATGAATACATATGTTCACAACAACACTATCTGTAAAAGCCAAATACTGGAAAACTACCCAAATGCCCCTCAACAACAGAATGGATAAAATGTGGTATATTCATGCAATAGATGAACACTTTACAACTACACGCAATAATACAGATATCAAAAACAATGCTGAAAGCCAAGCATAAAAGAACATGTAGCATATCATTCCATTTAAATTGCACAGAAAAACAGGCAACATTAACCTATGGAAGTCAGGACAGTAGTTACTCTGGGGGAGGAGGCAGGTAGTGACTGGAATGAGGAACTTCCATGGCACTGGGGTTGTGATCTGTGTGGTTACAGTTGTTTGATTTCAGAAAATTCAGCCTGTACACTTAAGATTTATATACTTCTCAGCACATGTATTAAGATTAGGAAAAAAAAAAAAAGATTACAAGACAAAGATGTCCTTCTGCTGAAGATGTCTGAATTACAGTCCTGAGGGGGCATCCTGAGGACCAAGTTGCACACTGAGGCTGGAAAAATCTAGGTCTCTGACAACACCGCTGAGCCTCTAAATATGTAGCCCAGAGCCACCTTCTTCTGGAACTCCCGAAGGAAGTTACGTTTTCTTCACCATTTAAGCCAAATCATTTTTGTTACCTGCAGCCAAAAACATCCTAATCCAATGGCATAGCTCTTAGGCTCCACACTTCGTCTCTCTCCCTAACACCTTTAAAAGCTGCCGATGCTAGGCATCTCCATTGTCTCAAGTTTTTCAATTCCATCTGGTCAGCTTCTGTCCCAAGCTTCCTACTGACAGCTCTCTGTGGTAAATAAACTATGTCCATATTGCTAAATCCAAATTCCATTACGAATGGCTTGTTAACAGCAACAGACACTGCTGGCCACACCTTCACTTACTTCCATGACATCAAAAGTCTTCATCCTACCTCTCTGGTCACCTCTTAAATCTCCTGTGCAGGTTCAGCCTTCTCTAGTTGGTCATTAACTAGCTGTTCTTCTAGGCTCAATCCTGGTTCCTCTTCTAGTCTCGGCCTATGCTCTCACTAGGCAGTGGGTCTCAACCTTGACAGCACATCGGTATTATCTGTGGACCTTCGAAAAGCCCAATGCCCAAACTTTACTCTAGATTAATTAAGATTCTTTGGGGTGGGTGGTATTTCCTCAAAATCCAACTGATTGCAATATGCAGTTTAAGTTGAGAAACAATTCCCTAAACAATCTCACCCACATCTACAACTTCAAATCATCCATGCTAACCATCCCAACCACGTCTCTCACTCAAACCTCTTTGAGTTCCAGACCCACATAACTTACTCGCCACAAGACATTCCAATGTAAATACCTCAAAGGCACTTCAATTCAGTATGTCCAAGAGTAAAGTCAAGTTCTACCTCCTACAAATTTATTCCTCTCCCAGTGATCCCAATGGTAGTGAGGGGGCTTGTAATTCATGAAGCTGCTTAAGGCAGAAACCTCAGCACAATTCAAACCATTTTCTCTCTTGCATTCCATCCAATACCAACCATTGCAACTTCCATCAACATTACCTCTAAAATATCTTCAATCCTTCCACTTTTGCATTTCCACAGCCATGTTGCTACATGCCAGCATCACACCTAGCCTATAGTACTGCAACAGCCTCCTAAGCCACAGCCATGCTGCATCCCCTTCAAATCTATTCTCAAATCAGAATGATCTTTCACGAAGTCCTAATCGTACTAATCTGTTTAAAATCCCTTACTGTCTTCTCACTGCTCTTAAAAGCCAACAGCCTTAACACAGCCCTACAAGGCCTAACACCTGACCACCTCTCCCTCTCCTTTGTAGTCAGCCCATCTGGCACACTACTGGTTCCATAAATACAACACGCTCCTTCCCACCAGATCTTCATGCTGCTGGCCTGATGTCTGGAACACAGAGACTGTTTTTGCTAATTTCTGACATCATCCACCATCAACAGAACCCTAATAATAGTGGTTGAATCAATGCTGAGTGTTACTATAATATATAGCACTGTAATAGTATTAATGTTTGCTATACTAGCTAGCATATATTATAAATGTTTTAATGAGTATGTACTGATGTTAACACTAGAAAATTTTCGTATTTACTAACATATGGCCACACCTACTACTAAAGCAAAGTGGGTATAGTAAATTGCACGGTGCTAATGCTTATCTAAAACCTGCAGCCAGGATCTAAATACTCTGGTGAGCAGGTTTGAAGTCTGGCAGCAGATATACCCTGCACAAGAGATTATGAGAACGGGAAGACTCAGGACATGCAAATGATTACTCTTGAAGACTGTGTGACATGGTGAGAGTACTGAACAGAGGGTAACTAACAGAGTTCTCCCCAAGGGCTCCACCTTATTACTATTACATGGGAAAGTGTATTTATTTCTCCAGCTCCCTAAGTTACTTCATATACAATATCCTACATTTTGCTCTAAAATATGGTGTTAGAAAAAAAACAGTATTCTTCCTTATTTCCATGTGAATTTGCTAGGTTAATTATTCCTGAACACTCTCCTCTTCCTAACCCTTGGTAACTTATCCAAGAGGATGAATAATAATTTATCTAATAGTGGGGGAGGGGCACTGATCATAAATGGCTTAGCCTCTTTTTCCTCACTTTCTGGTAACTTAAACATCAGTAGGACACCTGACTCCTTTTTTCCAGGCTTAAAGTTCACAATAGCCTTGGTTGCCCAGTTCTAGTGACTGTGAGAGAATTATTAATAGTAATGAGTCCCTAGGCTATCAGACTTAAGGTCGTGTTCTCCAGTAACTATATCAGTAATGAAGGTACTATTTGATCACCATTTGCCCCTCTTCTGCATCCATCTTTTAACTGATTCTGGACATAGAAGGAAAGGGAGATGCTATTTATTGACTCTCTCAAACCACGACATAAATATGTAAGAACTCTGCAAACCATAAAAGGGTTATTACTTCCCCCCCCCCAATTATAAATCATTACTTTCAGGACTTGACCAGATCAAAAAAGAAATAACAACTACCCCTCAAGTTTCTAGATCTTACAAAAGCAGGATTCAGGTATAATGGTGAGTCACTGACAATATACAGTGACTAATAACCATCAACTGAATAAACACAGACATTTTTAATCAAAACTGGATTTTTTCTGGAATTAAAATTATATATGCTCTTTCATTCAACTGAGTAAAAGAAATTTATCTTACAGATACACTTGTACCCGAGTGTAAAACATAAAAAGATAACTGTATAGTCATAACTTTTAAAACTGGAAATCTACATATTAATATAAAATCTACAATAAAAATAATCTATATATAAACACAAATTAAGTATGTATACAAACTGTATACAAAAATAAACTAATGGGGCCGGGCGCGGTGGCTCACGCCTGTAATCCTAGCACTCTAGGAGGCCGA
>VBSM01000272.1:106857719-106884397 GCA_008086735.1 Cheirogaleus medius | reverse complement strand
AAATAGAAAAAATTAGCCAGGCATGGTGGCACATGCCTATAGTCCCAGCTACTCAGTAGGCTGAGGCCTGAGGATCGCCTGAGCCCAGGAGTTTGCCAGGCAACAGAGTGAGACTCTGTCTCAAAAAAAAAAAAATAGTAATAATACTAATAATATAAACTAATGGATTAAGTGAGTAATCCATCCAGTAACATACTCTGCAGCCATGAAAAAGAATAAGGTAGATCTCTATATACAGATATGCAACAAGCTCTAATATTTATAAAAAAAGTAAGATGTACAACAGTGTAATGTTCCTACCCATTAAGAAAAAGAAGACATATACGATACATTAAAAAACAAATTAAACTGCCAATATTCTGACTTACAAAATGGTAATTTCATTTGGTTCGACATAAGTGCTTGTACGGGTATATAATATGGAACACAAGGATATGAAGAGAGAGAGAGGGTTTTTAGTGTACCCTTTTTTTAATCTTAATTTTTTACCATGTGCATTTGTTACTGCTTTTTTAAAAGAACAGTGCATTCCAAAGAAGATTTAAAAAAATAAATATTTTCTTCAAAAGCACACTCTAGTATCTTCTAAGTAAAACTAAAGAGACCACACAGAGAGCAGAGTGAAGATTAAATCACCAAACCAACACACATACAAACACATAAATTTTTGAAATGTTTACAGAAACACATAGGTGAGTTGCTTTATCCCTCTGGTCCCAGAAATTCAGAAAAATAAAAACAAAGGAGTCATTCAAAGTCTGCTACTAATCACAGTTGAGGTCTGATAGAAGGGAATATCAGATGATAGGTAAATAGTTAAATAAATACAAAAAGGTCAAGTAAATACCAAGTTTAAAAAATACATGATTTTCCAAAGCAAATTAAAAACCCATTCAAGGCTAAGCTTTCCTTTTCTCCAATTACATATCCCCTCACACAGTTCACATTCCACCAAAGAATCTGAATTTGCCATATGTGTCCCACGAAAGTGAATTAAACAGTAAGTGGGCAAAACCTAACATATATATTGCATAAGCTGCTGTAACTACACAAGTTACAGATATGCCTGATTCATTTTTCTCAATTCTCCTCTCAACTGAAAATTTCTGATTACTTCAATTACAACTATCAAACTGCCCTATAGTTACCAAATCGTATTTGAAAAGTACACTTCCAGACCAGAATAAAAGGAACATTTCATCCAAGCCAGATGTCCTGGGACACACACATTTCTCAGCCTGAAGGACTCAAAAGGGAGAAGCTCCTGGGCCCAGGGCGAAGGAGGCAGCGCAGTCCCCCACCCATGACCCCTGACCCCTAACCCCCGAATGTCTCAAGGGCAACATCTGCAGACCTGGAGGGGTTTTGATAGGCTCTTGGCCTCACTTATATCCACCCAAAGATGGTATGATTTACAAACCGTGTGACTATTTTGGCATTAAAATCACCACCGCCATTTGACCATTTCTGAAGGAAGCATGTTTCCTCGTATGTATCTCACCTCAGGCTCCCCACACCCCACCCCTGCCACTGGCCTTAAAATATGTTTTCCTCTCCCTTCAAGATCATTTTTCACTTATTTTATCCTTGATATTTAGTGATCACTGTTTCTGTTTTTTTGTTCCTCTTGCCATATGCATTTTTAATTACACTTTTTTTTACTTTTTATCAAATATTTCAAATACACATGAAAGTACAGAGAAGAACATTAACACAATGAACACCCATTATCAACCATGTACCAAATTAGTAAGAAATTAACATTTTGCCGTATTTACTTCAGCTCTTTTTGCAGAAGTTTGCTGCAGTTGACATCCTCGGTGTACCATTCCTCCCATTTCTCCTTTTCCCTCCTTCTCTCTCCAGAGACAGCCACTCCCTGGTGTTTAACATGCCCATGCATTTTTAAAACATTTTTCATACATATTCTGTGTTAATTACGGACATGCACATTGTTTTGCATGTTTTAAAACATTAATCAATGGCACCATACTGTACAAATCATTCTGCAACTTGCTTTTTCACTCAACATCGCATTCATTTCAACTGCCATATAGAATTTCATTGTATGAATATACCATAATTTATTTATCCATTCCTCTGATGGACATTTAGGTTGTTTCCATTTCTTTACTCTTACAAACAATGCTATAATGAAGGCTTGTACATATCTTCTTGGATACACATTTGAGAGTTTGGAGGGTATGAGCCTAGAAGTGGGCTGCAGAGTATGTGCATCTTCACTTTGTCAAATTGCTCTCCAACATGATTGTACCAATTTACACTTTGTCCCGCCGAGTATGAGTTTCCTTTGTTCCACATCCTCTCAAACACTTGATATTACAAGACATTTATATTTTTGCCAATTTGACAGATATGAAAGAAAAACTCAGTTTTTAATCTGCATGTCCTGTAAGAATAATAATTTCCTCATACATGTTTGACTATTTTGACCATTTACTTTTCATTTTTTCAACTTTCACATTCCCCTTTTACTCTATGAGTCACAGCAGACACTGCATCCAGGCAGCCTGGTTTAAAGTTCTGGCTCTAACACATTCACCCAGTGTCCTCGGACACTTTGCCTGGCCTCAATATGCCTGTTTCCTCATCTGAAAAGAGGCAGCAGCACCCACCTCACACGGTTGTGAGCGTCTTATGAGGTAACATGCGTGAAGTGCTCAGAACAGTGACAGCCATGTTATAAGATACAGTATTGTTTTTACCACTTTAGAAATTAATCTTGTCAGTTATCTTTTAAAATTGAACCTCTTTTTCTTTTAATGTTTCAATTTATATTTTCTCATCTTTTAGGACTTAATTTTTTCAGAAATTTCAGCATTCATGACTTTAATCCTTTTATTCTTTTCTGTTAGTTTAAAATGTTCCATTTCTGTTCTCTTTGCACAATTCTTGCTTCTAAGACAGCAAAAAAGCCTGGCCTTGTGGAACAGCTGTAGAGTACATCCTTGCCAATGGGGAGGGCAGATGCTTTCCCCCCAGCTGTCCCTGCAGCTGCTCAGCCAAATCCCCATGGCAGATCTAGCATCCTTCTGATGTGAGCTTCTAAACATCTCAACCTTGGTAATTCAGCTAAAAGACCTTTACAGGACATGGGTCCTCCTGTGTTAACTGCACATCTGGATTACTAGCAATGTGTTCTTAAGTCACATCATCTAGTCACTTGATCAGAAGTTTTGTATACTATGGACACTGAAAACTATTCCTACGTTATTGAGCAAATCATATAAACAATGTGAGAAGGTAGGAAACACCAGCAAAACTAGTGTGGCATAATGCTTCATAAACAAGCATCCAGTACATACTACTTGCCTAATAAGGAATGAAGGACTCTCAATGCTGCTGACCTGCCTCTAATGAAAACGTAGATGGTGTCAAACCACAAGCTAGACCATCAGGAAGGAGGTACAAGGACAGATCCACAACTCTGCTCTTTGCCTTTCCCTCACCACGCTACCTGGCTTCTGTATTTCTACTTTGAGTCACCTGTTGAAGTAGGGTTTTAGGAGGATCCTCCTTGTGTGTCTAGCATACAACACTCTGAAGGAGAGCAGAAACATCCTGGTTTGCCTCTCAGCTCTTGGAGCTGGAGAGTGGATGACCTTCTACCAGGCAAGGTTTCAGATAGGTGCCTCAATTTTCATAAGAGGCTAGCCAAGTTGCCAACCTATTCATCTGATCTTGAAAGCATACAAATTCACCTTCAAACAGCACAGATTATATGCAACTCTGGCCCTAGCCAGAGGCAGTAACCTAAAAACATTTGCAGCTCATTTCTTGTCAGAACCAGGTGAGGACAGTGGTATTCATGGAAGACTGTGTCAAGCCCATCCATTCCTCTAGTCTAGATAGCCTCGGTTTATCCACGGCTTAAGCCATCTAAAAGCTGCATAACGTTAATACAGCGGTATTCTCCAAGGTGGTTGGATTACTGGTGATTTTTATTTTCTTCTTTTTAAACTCTTGTATTTTCCAAATTTTCTACCATGAGAATGTGTTCTGTTTATAATAAAAGAAAAACACAATAAATGTTATTTTTAAAGCTACATACTTGGAATACACCACCTTCCCCACTCCCACCCTCCCACATCCCAACTAAAGTGCTTTTATTGAAAAACAACTGATACCCGCTTTCATGAGAAAATTTTACCAAAAAACTTGTTTGTGAAAGCCAAAACTGCACCTCCAGGGAGTTTTTTCTATGAACAAGATGTTGCTGACATTACTCTCTACACCATCACTCAATTAATATTATTTGTAAGCCATATAAGAAATTCTTTTCGGAACTAAACACTAGGAAAACATGATTTCGTCCAAGCAATTGGTGACCTGTTTCTTTATGGACAGTGAGAATTATATAACTTGTCAAATGTTCCCTTTTCATTTTGGCAACAGAAGGTCAGATGTAAATATGAATTGTAACTAATATCTAGCAGGGCTTTATGCCTATGCAGCTTTGTTCTGAGGATCCCAGGCTCTAACATGGTTTTCTAATTTGTTTATTTTTCTACTGTGTGGATATATTCTTGAATCCACCCTAAACCCTTCTTACAATAGGGCGGGACATTATTAAATACAATAGTCTACATTGCTCAGTATTAATTTTGTACTTTATGCCCTAAAATTTTAAAACTGAGGAACAATAAAATCACGATACAGTGTCTTTTTCAATCATTCTCAACTAACACATAAAAAGTTCAGCTCAAATTCAACATCAAGAACTAAGAATTAAAAAAAAAATTAAAAAAAAAAAAGAACTAAGAATTAATTATGATTCCACTCTTATACCATTAAATTTTTTTGCTCTCTTTCACTTATGAAGGACATTTACTTAATTTTTTATACCAAGATAGAGAAAAAATACAACAAACTTATTTCAGTCTATATATTATACGTTAACTAAGAGCAAAAGGAGGCAATATATTATAGGCGTTATAAACACAGACTTTGAGATCTGTGTTCTAATCTTGACATAACTATTTACTAGTGGTATGAGTTGGTTCACGTGTAAAATGTGGAGAATAACATTACCTACCTATTACGGGTGCTGTGAGAATTAAATAACGTATGTAAAGCACTTAAAATAATGTATAACATATGTCTGCACTCAATCACAACAGCTGCTGCTGTCACTGCTGTTATTATACAAAAAGCCTACCATGCCCTCTTTAAACCATTTAAGTATTTCTGCCAAACAACTATACAAGGATTTTCTTGCATACCTGCAAAACAGAAATGTTTCCCAAAAATGGGTATTTAGCATAGTAATTCAGTGATTGGGATAATTCAATAAATTTACCTGAACTGTCCAGTACGAAGAAAGCAAAGAGCTCTGTTACCATAAAGAAGGTGGTTTTCAGGTCTTAAAAAGAAAACAATGTTTAGTTAGTAAAGCACATTACACAGGAAACAAACAAAAACCACACAGAAAACATACAGAATGAAAAATTTTTTTAAACTTTACATCTGTGTGGCAAAGGATTTGGAATCTTAATTATGTCCCAGTTCCTTCAATTCTAACTTAAAGTAACCTTATTCAAACCAACCTAAACTCCCCTGTTTTCAAAAGAAAGATAATTCTACTTGCTCTAATTCACAGGGCTGTTGTGAGGATCAAATGAGACATATTGAAGAGCTACCAAACTACAATGCATGCTGTAACTTTAGGGGATAAGATTACTTATACAAGTCAGGCCGTGCCACTTTGACAAAGAAACAAAGCCTGCAAATTGGAACAGTAACTTAAATAGCTTCATTTCAAATTTTGTTCTTTTTAGTTTTATCTATATGTGGTGAAATTTATTTCTCCTTTCGTCCACCTCTTCCTCAAAAGAATAGAGCAGCAGACTTTCAGATATTGCATGCTAACTGGATTCATGCACTCCCTGAAGAGATGTGCAAGATAGGAAAGAGAGTAGTGTCTACAGAGAACCCTCCAAAGGCTGCTACAACATTAGGTGGCCCAGCTGATGCTGTCAGTAGCATGGAGTATGAGGCACATCTGAAGGAAAACTATAAAATCTAGCAGCTGAACAAAGAAGACAAAGTACCGAGAGCATGTGCATTTTCTCAACAATTCCCAATATTATCCTTTAAAAGTTACGTCTTAGGAAGCAAAAACCCCTGAATGGGTGGCATCTTAAGTGCTACCTCTTTTTGATCAGTTAATAATTTGGAAGGACTTGGTTGATGGCAAAACAAGACAAGACAGAATAGATGACTCTGTACTGGAAAGTTTGAAAGAAAATGGAGGACGACAGAACCAAATTCACAATTTTGCCAGACTTGCTTCAGTTATACTACTTGACTAGGCTCATATACTCAGGCCATCTCCAATGGTTCTAATGCGTAAAGATGAGGAAACCTATTGTGCACAGCAAATTAAAAGATAGTCTCTAATTCCTCATCCTGCTTTTTTTCTCCTGCGTAGCATTCTAACTTGATCTGCCACATAAAAAGGATCTCACTGTTCTATTTTGGTCTTACCTATATTCAATGGCTCTGGTGTAATAGATAATAGCTATATCAAATCTTCCTTTGGCAAACTCTTCATTTCCTTTCATTTTCATTAGTTCTCCTTGCTGAGAAACCAAGGTGAAAGAAGACCCATCGATTAGCTCCAAAGATAATCAAGACCCAATACCTAGGAAAAATGGATCTAGGTTTCTATCTTTGATATCAGAAATAATCTAGGGGATTTTTTATACAGAAAATGAGAATGCAATACCCAATATTTTGGCATATATATTTAAAGAAACCTTTCTCTAATGACTCAACACTAACTTTGTTAAAGGAATATTTAAAAATAAAGCAAACTATCACATTATGATTAATTACTAAAAATTATGTGCAGTATTTGGTAGATTCATTTTTAAATATACCTTATCAGTAAAGTACAGCAGACTAAAAAGTAGATGCAAAGTAGAAATTTAATTTTAGGTTAGTAAATGTGATATTATTCAATAAATCTTAATGCTTAAAAAATATATAAATCAATAACATACAGGCAATGTTAATTAGATTAATTGCAAAAAATGAAGTGGCAGGTTAGCAAGTATATGAAAAATGCTACAGCTATATCTGAAACTTTTCACTCCAAACACTCAAATTTTTTTAAATAAATAAATTAAACTGGATCATATCAATGGCTTTAATTAGAGAATTCAATAAAACATTAAATGTTTTCCTAAATCCTTTATAAAAATTGAGGTAAGATCATATTTCCTATGAGTGAGCTGGATGGCAGGTGAATTACATTTCAATAAAGCTGTTACCAAAGAAAATCACATTTCCCCAACTGAAAAATCAGTTGGCTGGGCATAGTGGCTCACACCTGGGCATAGTGGCTCACACCTGTAATCCCACTTTAGGAGGCCAAGGCAGGAAGATCGCTTGTGGCCAGAAGTTCAACACCAGCCTGGGCAACATAGAAATAATAGACCCAATCTCTACAAAAAATAAGAGAAACTAGCTGAGCATGGTGACATGCCTGTAGTCCCAGCTACTTGGGAAGCTGAGGTAGGAGGACCGCTTGAGCCCAGGAGTTTGAGCCTGCAGTAAGCTATGAATGAGCCACTGCACTCCAGCCTCGGCAACAGAGTGAGACCCTCTCTCCAGAGGGGAAAAAAAAATCAGATTTTAATTTTCAATTAACTGTTTAAAAATCATTTGAAAATTCTGATCAAGATATTTCTTCAAAAAAAATTCCAAATCACGATCTATTAAAAATTTCCCTCAAACATGTCATTCAATTTTATAATAGTTCTCGTATGCCGTGAAAAAGCAGTTTTGTTATTAACTTCCTCTTATTGTTAAAACTTCTAACAGGCAAATCTTACAATATTATTTACAAGTAAATATTTATCCTCACCTCTATACAATCCGCACAAGTTTGGGTTTTAAATTCTTCAAGCAAATCGGAGTTTTCTGTTATAACTTTAGTTATGTGATACTTGTCTAAATTTAATTTTTAGGAGAGAGTGAGAGAGAATATTTGTTAAAAAAACAAATTGGTATTGATAATATTCTAATTTTTAGCTAAGGTAGGTGAGTCTATAAAGTTCATTATATTACTAATCTTTCTAAATAGCATATGTTTCTTGTAATCTTTTATGTGTATTAAATAATATAATAAAAATGTAAATTGATGTTACAGAAAACATTAGATTTATAGTTTGCTATGAATCTATTCTCAGTTTTTATTTCTAGCAATTAAAAAATTCATTTATTAGTTGTAACTATATTTATAACAAATGCTCTGTCAGAACATATTCCAAATATGCCTCATCATTACTTAAACCAATTCAACAAACATTGTCAAGCACGTGTGGTGTACCAGGCACACTGTTCAATAAAAATGTATAAAAACAAAATCATGGAAAACTACTTTCTAAAATGTATTTAACATACAGGTTGAGTATCTCTTCAAAATGCTTGGGACCAGAACTGTTTCAGATTTCAGATATTTTCGATTTTGGATCATTTGCATTATACCAGTTGAGCATCCCAAATCTTAAAATCTAAAATTCAAAATATTCCATTGAAGATTTCCTTTGAGCATCATATCAAAGCTCAAAAAGTTTCAAATTCTGAAGCATTTCATATTTCGGATTTTTGATGCTCAACTTGTAATAAAGAATTTAAAATGTCTACATTCAGTATTTCGACTCTCATGAATAAAATGTTACAATGAGAAGTTATTTGAAACACTATTCTTATAAAAATTTAATAAATTAAAATGCAGTAAGTAACCAAACTTTATGTCGAAAGTTTATCAAGTGTCATTTTCTGTATTTTAAGCTGTTATATAAAAAGAATTTTAAAAAGTAGAAAAAAAATATTTTTATTGCAACAAAACTATAGTTAAGCCTGTAGCAAACATATTCATTTCCAAGGTGAAAGGAGTACCTAAAACGTAAGATTCAAGAAAAGCCCTGGCAGGTCATGAAATAAAGTAAATTAATACTAAGGTACAGAGTATGATCACAGCAGGAAAACCTGGGCTTTGAGATCAGAGAAACCTGATTTCTCATCTAGGTTCTACTACTTACTGGACTTCAGAAATACCACTTAACCTCTCAAAATCTTAGTGTGCTCACTTCGAAATTAGGGATAACAGCCACTTTGCAAGGCTATTATACAGAAGAGAATCAGAAATGAGCCTGCACAGGTGTGCCTACAGGTGCTTCTCTACTTCTACCATAAAACTGCCTACAATTAAAGGCCTCCAAAACAAATACGAGAACAACATCGATCAGTTTAACACATCCCAGTGCCTAATAAACCTATGAGAAAGATCTGTCTTCATTTAAGTTTAATTCTTCTCTGGTACTTAAGTTAAAAAGGCAAAATTTGCCAGTTGCAGTGGTGCACACCTGTAACCCCAACTACTCAGGAGGCCAAGGTGGGAGGATCACTTAAGACCAGGACTTTGAGATCAGCCTGGGCAACACGGCAAGACCTCATCTCTGAAAAAAATGAAAAAAATTAGCTGGGCGTGGTGATGCACCTGTAGCTGCAGCTACTCAGGAGGCTGAGGCGGGAAGATCACTTGAGTTCGAGGCTGCAGTGAGCTATGACTGTGCCACTGCACCCCAGCCTCGGCAAAAGAGCGAGACCCTGTCTCTAAAGAAATAAAAATAGTGCTAAATTTGCCCTATTCTCAATGGAGATGGCAAATCATTGGTCAGGATCTACTAAAGAGCCAAACCTTTCCCATTTCAAGATGCCTATAACTATACTACAAAAACACTGCTGAGATTCATATGCTTTAAAGGAAAACATTTCACAAAGTAAAAAGACATATGTAAGGCAGTTTCTCCATACATAAAAGAGTAGCAGACTCATTAAGAAAATGAACATCACAATTTTAGCTTCTGTTACTTTTTCTTATGAAAGAATACATGAACCCAGTTGTGGTCTCTTTCTTTGAATAATATATATATAAACTTATGTCATCCATTAGGTAAAAATTTAAAAAGTATAATGTCATAAAAATAATTAAGACAGGAAATACAGAATAAAACTAACCACAAGGTTAAAGTTCTCTTATTCAGGGATATATAACAAGAGAAAAATATTTTTTAAAATCCTAAGATAAATCAGAAATCATATAACTACACATTCCATTTTCCCAAACAATACCTTTAAAAACTGAGTCAAGTAACAATTTAAAGCACTTATACTTACATTCAGTAAAGAAAATACTTAACATAGGCCAACAACTGTCAACTGCTGCTAATTTAGTTAGAATTGTTACATCGCCTGCATATTTTATCCAATTCAAAGCTTCCTCCATTGCCAAGATTTTCTGTTTCAAAAGAAGGAATGAAGAATGGGATTTGGGTATTAATTCTAAGCAAATTTATCTTATACAAGTATTTCAGACCCCTAATATAAAACTTCTACAACTCCATATTTTCGCTTCCCCAGCATGCAACCTAGAGCTGCTAGATTGACACACAAGTTAACAGATACCATGGACTCACATATGTTACAAGTTCAGGTGACCTCAGGCTACCCTCAGAGCTCAAAATGCTTCTGCAGTGATTACAGACCTGGAATTTAGGGTCTACAACCTGGCAAGAGGCTGCCTGCAATGGCAGGCAAGTACAATACAAGGTGGACAGGGTTCTCAGAACTTATCTAAACTAGGACTTTCATCCTCACCTCAAGATTAAAGGTATAGATTAAAGTTTACCAAAGGGACTACCTGTTTTACACGGTCTTTGTCAAATAGAAGAATAAGGAGATTAACAACAAGAGGAGGATATGTGGCTGGCCAAATGGGGACTCAGTGTAATGATCTTTATGAAGGATCCAAATTCACAGAAATGTTATTTGTACTTCTAACATCTGAAATAACTTCAGAAATTTAATAGTTGAGTTATCAATGTTGGTATTGGGCTTAGGAGAAACATATAGATGTTTATGTCACCAATAGCATTAAAAATTGGTTTATCATTAAGTCTGGAGATTATTTAGTAATTACATATAAAAAATATTCATACCAGGGGTATAATAATTTCATTTGGGGGAACATAAGCCAGGAATATAATCCAAAAGAGAAGAATCAACTTGTAAAAGACGCTCAAAATTATACATATATGGTGAAAAAAATGAAAATGATGCAAACCCCCAAACCGAGGAGAATGCATAAGGAAAATATAGAAATAAACACTATCAAATATTACTTATAAAACAGTAAGTATGTGGACTCAATGTACAGGGAAATGAGCAGGGTGATGATTGCCACTTATTCACAGCAGGTGTGGATTCTGTGTTTTACACTTACATTTTCTATTTTATAAGCAATTCTCAATAAGCCTCCAATAAGGAATGAATCATTCTGAAAAATAAAAACATATTTTTGTCCTTATTCAGTCAATTATACCTGAATTTTCTAACAGAAAAAAAATCCTACATTTTAGGAATACTATTATATGTACATAACAGTACACTTCCCACAAGCACATGACCAAATTTACCCTAAAGACCTTAAAACAAGAATTCAGAAATAGTCTTCCACAGATTTCTAGTGCTAATGATTTAGTGTAACTTTTAGACCTGTGGATTTTTGAAGTTCATTGCATCTACATTTTTTAATAAAGATACCCTGGCTTGTATGTTACTGCAAAGGATTATCAGTAGGAAATAAACATCAGAATGCCCTTTCTAAACTTAAGTTTGCAATCAGAATAGTACCAACACCAGTTGGTTCCATAACAAATTGAAATAAGAAAAATTATCAAATGGCTTTCACAAAAAAAAAAAACCCTCAACATAGTACAAGGACACCTCTTCAAATCTGCCCTGGTAAAGTCTACCTCTACCCCAAAGACAAAATATTTGTTGAGATGGTGTATTTTTATGTCAAAAGATAGAGCCCATCACTTTCAGAACCTGTGACAAAGGTTTCTATGAACCAGGGCCCACTCTGATGTGTGACAAATTCCAACTCCTATTAACTCCTATCCTTTCCATCCTTTAATGACAAGCAGCAGTTCTGGTCTCCAACGTGGCATGTCAGAACCATGACAGCAGCCATCTCCCTATCTCTCGAATACTGAGCACACATTCATGGATGGCAGAATCATCTCAGGTTAACCAAAACTAAAACCATTACCTGTTAACTACTATAAACTAGTCATATGGACCTAACACTATATAAATATTTATATTCTTTAAATAGGGGTGAAAAAAACCTAGATTCTACCACTTACAGCAACTTTCTTTGCCAAATCCACAATATCTTCCATCAACTCAAGATGTTGCAATTTCTTCAAACTTATCTCAGAAGCACGAGAATTGCTTAAAGACAAATTTATTTTTTAAAAGATTAGGTTCTCATATATACAAATTCATTGAACTTTACGCTTAACTATATGTTGTATCTCAAATTATTGAAAAAAAATTAAGTCATCTTTTTCTTCACTCTAAGACAATAACTAAGCTGTTTCTTAAGTGGACAAAGTACTATATATTTTTCTCTCTTCTATATTATAACAACAATATTTATAAACAAACAATGTTTCCTGACTCAGCTTCAAGTCTACCATCTAATACTATTCAGAATTTCATGAAGTATGTTGTTACAGTTATTCACTCATATGCAAATGCCAAGTATTTCTCTTTCTACCAAACAAAAGTAAAATTGAACAAGAATGAGACATAAGCCTTCCATTGTACTTGGCATTCGTCAGGACTGGGCAATGTTCAGGAATATGATTGAGGAATTAATGAGATGTGGCTCATAAGATCATTATTTTATTGTGTCACCCAATATTGCTATATTAAAGACAGAAACAGGAGTTTGCAGGGTTTTGCCCTGAAGGAATAAATGAACTTATTAGTTCGCCTATCAAGGCTCCCATAGGGATGTTTTCCAAGAGTCTTCCCGGTTATCTCAGAATCTGTGAAGTCTTTCTGTTTTTGAAAGACAAGACAGGTAAGTATCTGGCTCACAGGATGGGAGCCAGAGGCAATGAGTGCCCTAGGCAAGAGATTCGCCCCTGTGGTTATGAACAATTTGTTTTATAGAGACGGGCTTCCTGCTCTCTCCTGTCTGCCTTAAGTCCACAATAACTAGATCAAAAAAATATAGAGCTATTATATCTCGTTATTCTTCTGTTAATCAATAACTATTTTTTTAAAACTTAAAAGTTAGTCCTTAAAGGACTTTGTACCTGTTTGTTCACCTAGATAGATTAAAAATTGTTAAAAGCCCTTTAAAAGGACTTTTGACCCTAACCTGTTACCCGTAACAACCAAAATTATCTGATATATAAATCTATTACCCTGACAACTGATAATTGATATCTATGATTATAAAAACCTATATAAATCTAACCATAATACTAGACTACTTACAGAGAAATGGTTCAGGCTCCTGAGTACCCCTGCTTTATCTGATTTATCAATATAAAACTATAAAACTATACTTTAGTCTCTGTGTATTCTTTTATTCTCTCCATTTCCTATCAATTTTCTTATCCTCAATGGCAACCACTATCTAAGGGACCTGGCTTTGCAGAAAAAAGCAGCTGATCTCCTCATGGCCCTGCCACCCACACGGGGCAACATGCTTCTCACTGTTCATACAAAATGAATAACATATAGTAACTTACTTGGCTTCCAGACAGGGATGCAATCGTGATATTATAGAACTATTTTGATGTTGAAACAGAAGTGGCCAGAATATGTTTATTTTAATGGCATCACAATAATCTTGCAGGACAGAAATTGGTTTATTACACCATATACTGCAGATGTCAAATTCTTAATTTAAAAAAAAGTTTAAAATTAGTATCTGTACCTCATTTTGGAATGAATCAATGCTATTAATAGTAACAAGGTAAAAATGGATATGGAAAGAAATGAATGGAGCAAATATCTTAACCTGTTAGATGTTAAGAATATTTAAGTGTTGGCTAAAACTCTATTTTAACAAAAAAAGTTTTGGTTTCTAGTGAAAAAAATAGTAAGAATACATTTTTAAAAGATACATAAATCTGTTATGTTGACATGACTAGATGAATGGACATCCCTTCACGGCCTTTCAATAAACTGACATTAAAACACTAATGTACTCACCTGAATTTCTCTCACTTTGGGCATAATCTTTATACTGCATACCCTAGAAAGAAGAAAATTCTTTTGATTTGTATCTGGTAAAATACAAAAGTACAGTTCTTGATTTTTAATCTAAGGATTACTGGAAATAAACTGAAAACTTTCAGTGTACATTTACGCTTTGAACATATCTTCAGCCAATGAGTCTTAATTTAAGGCCTTTTTCATAGTATTTCCTGAATTTGATTCTATGGCTCTCGCTAAGAGCTTTTCTAATCCCCAGTCAGAAAACCACTTTTCACTATCATTCATTCTCTGGCAATCACATTCTTATTGTCAAGTCACTGTTGTGTCTGAAAGAGAAACCTCTCAAAGAGGTGTCTGAAACCTCCTCTTAAAGCATGTATATACATTGATGTCAAAACCAATGTACCACAAAAACATCTTTACTAAGGAAGCTCTAAACCAGAAAACCTTTAAGACATAATGTCAAAAATAAAAAAATTTAAAAACCTACTTACCACCCCATTACAGTAAAGCTGAGTCACACGAACATAATCATCAGTCATAAATTCAGGAGCAAAGACACAATCATCCACATAAGGACAATCTTCTAACAAGGCATAATCTGTTACAGCGCAATCTCCCTCGGCAAAATCGTCCATGGTGCACGATCCTAAGGAAACAATACAAACCCCGAATCAATAGTTAAATAATTTGAGATGATCTGAGAAGCAGTTTTCCTGGCTTCTATGGCTTATTAGAAAAATACCTGGAAGCTATGCCCCAAGGTAGTAACTTTAATCAGAACACTGAGCTCTGGAAGATTCTCATCCCCATTCTGCTGTTCCTCTTCCCCTGACTCTCCCCAAATAGTTTAATCTATTTCTTCTTTTCCTTAGGTTCACATATTCACCATCTCTACTCTAAGTTAATCTGTTTAGCGTGTCTCCTTTAGATGGAAGATAAGTAAGGGCATCTTATTTTTGTATGTGCCTAGCACATGGTAAGCCCTCAAATAACTGTTGAATGAAGAAAAAACATCTTCCCACTGCTGTGCTTGTACCCCACCTACATCTATTGCACTCTATAATCTGCCACTTCATCATACACAAACTCTACTATATTCTCAATCCCCTGTCCTGAACTAAATCTTGACTCCACTAAGAAAATCGTTTCCTATCAGCTGTTCATATTCTACTGTCCATCTTTCAGTGTGTTTCTGTCTTGGGCAAAGGAGCAAGGCTAGAGCGGTACAGGGTGAGTCTGTCAATCTCCTAACTCCCCAAGGCCACATCCAGACCTTCCATCCTCCTAACATCTCACAACTACTGCAACACACAGCACTGCTAGACTGCAAAGAGGAAAACCCTTCACATTATCAAAAGCCATGTTTTATAAATACTTCAATGGAGGAAAAGGGGGATTAGGGCTGAAGTTTCAGACTAAGGTTTTTTTTTCCCTTAAGAAAGTTCAATAACAGGGATTTTTATAGCTATCAAAACCTAAACATCACTGAAAAATACAGCATTACCTCTATCTCTTGCCCAAATATTGGCCTTATCTTCCTGTCATCACCAGCACATCATTCACTTCATGCCTTATACACCTCTTCACGTCACCACTATATTCCATATTGGGACAAACCAAGTTTCTTTTTTCCTAAGCAAGACCACCATCAGTCCTTGAAATACAAATCTATTTCTTTAATCAATCCATCCAATTTGCTGTACAAAATTCCACAATGTCAGAAGTGAAGAACAGTAACAATCTTCCTAGCAAACTCTTTGTACTATGTGTCACATACTATACCAAATGTTTCACATGCATCATCTCATTAATCTTCACAGCAATTCTTCTTGGCAGGACCAATTATCATTATCTCCGCTGTACAGATGGAAAACGTTCTCAGTAAAATTAAATACTTTCTTTGCTCAAGGTCATCAAGCTAGAAAGGATTCAAACCCAAAACTCTGATTCCAGTCTGTTCTCTCAAACACTCTATTTAACTACATTTACTTGTCCATCATTGCCACCTATTTACCTCTTGGTTACTGTCATGTTTCTAGAACACTGGCAACTAGTTCACAGTGTTCTCTTTCCTCCAAATCTCACCATCATCCCAGCCACATAAAGGCCCATGCAGATGATACCCTAGCCTTGCAGTTTACCTCTTCAACTAACATGACCTTCACTACCCACCTCACTAGGCTCTTCCTCCCCAGGACCACACCTCAGATCACTGCCCAGGTCTAAACCAGTTTTTAAATCTTTCACTCTGATCAGCTCCCCTCTGACCACAGCCAAGGGTCATTACGGCTCATGTCTTCCCTGTCTCCTACCACAAGCCATCCCTCAACCTCATCAAGAACTCTTCTTCCTTTTTCTCTCTGAATCCTCTATTCTTCTCATCCACTTTCATTTGCTTACAATGTGGTTTCCACTTCTACCATTTAAGAGAAACTGCTTTCAATAAGATCATTAATGACCTTCTAGAATAGATTGGTTATCTATGTCTACAACCTGACCTGTTCTGCATGAACAATATTTAAAGAGTTTAAAAAATTTAACTCCAAAAGTGACCAATGACCAGAAAAAATACCTGAAGTTTGGCACATAATGTGGGACATATGCTACCATAGGAAATACATATACTTTTAAACTCATTTGTCTTATAAACTTTTTTGATATATAAATACAGAAAGAGCCAAGAACTGTCTCAGCCTACACATCATGGCGTCAATTACAGTACAATTAATGTGCTCATACCTGGCAGACTGAGCCATCATGACATCATGCTGGTCATTCAAGCCTGACAGATCTCACTTGACACAACACACAGCACCAATTGTACTGTAATTACGACACTAGTGTAATTTTTGTTTTCTGTTTTGTTTTAACTAGAGAGGCGATGTGGCAATTTGGTTAAGAGAATGGACTCCAGCCAAGACTGCCTGGCCTTAAATCCTGGCTCTCCCAAGTGATCTTATGCAAGTTACTTAACCTCTCTGTGCTTCCGTTTCCTCACATGTGAAATGGGGATAACAATACCTCCTACCTGATTAATCAGTTAACACATGTAAAGTGCTTACAAGAGTACTGGGCATATGGGACATGCTGCAAATACCAGCTATCATTAACATTATGCTTCCATCTAAGTTGTCTACCTTAATTGCTAAATCCAAAGAGCACTTTTTGGCTTACAACTTACTTGACGCTGTGGACCACTTCCTCCTCAGAACTCTTCATTTGGACTCCAAAGACCATCTTCTCCTGGTTCTCCTCCTATTCGTCTGGCTGCTCTTCCTCAGTCTCCTTCATGGGCTCTTCTTCTCCATTCCCCGCCACCCAAATGTCAACTCTCTTTTCTTTTCACTCTTACTCTCTCCTTGGGTGACCTCATCCACCACACCCATGGCTTAAGACAGCACTTTCTGAACTTCCAACATTTGCATAGCTTCACCATGATTGTTGCCATTTCCACATGTTACATGTATTTTTATTTAATATTTCCCTTTTATTGAGCTCACTTGGCCTAAGTGATAATGTCCATGATATGATAGGTTTGATGTGCAAGTTATGTTTTTCACACACATTAAATTCTTACCTATTAAAAATTTTTCGAGTGTTTATCTATGTACCATTTTAAATTATCTCATACTGCACTATAGGAAACAATGGTTTCCAAACTTCCAAATGCTGAAGACTCCCAAATCTCCCCAGGCTGGGTTGTATCACTTGACTTCTAGAACCTCCCTATCAACTACTACTGGATCTTAACCAAGATGTCCCACAAGCCCCTCAGATTCAGTAAGTTCAAATACAAACATCTTTTTCCTCAAAAACAAACAAATGAAACCAAGTTCTTTCCTCTTTCTGTATGCTGTTTATTAATTAATTGCTCTGTATGCCACCTAGTTACCCAAACCAAAAACCTGGGAGTCAATCTAGACTCCTCAGACTTCAACATTTCTATCCAACTGACCACTAAGTCTTGTCATTTCTACTTCCCTAAGAAATCTAAAATTAGCACACATACACTTCATGATGCCCAGTGCCACTTGCCTTAGCTGTACCTTCATCTTTTCTCTCCTGAACTAACTTAAAAAGCAGTCTCCTAACTGGTCAATCTTAGCTTCCTCTAAAACTCTGATCATACCATTTTACTGCTTAAAACTGTTCAATAGCTTCCCTTCGTCTTCAGAATAAAGTCCAACCTCCCTACTATAAGCACAGAAGGCCTTTTTTGATGCTATTCCTGCTTGTCTCTCCAGTCACTCCATGACACACAACCTAGAAGCAGTCACACCCAACTGCCCTTCCTTCCTAAACAAATCTTACTCTACAACCACCTCATGCCTACCAGTCCTTAATACTCAATCCCAGGAAGTATTTCCTGATCTTCCCACTACTACCAAGTTTATGTCTGCACCTCTCCTCTGTAAGCCCAGAGCACCCTGCCCACAGTTTTGACAGTTTTCACACTGTTCAGTCATCACAGGTTTATCTCTGTGGGGTCACCATGAGTCCAGAGGATACACTATGTAATACACTTGTCACCTGTACTGTTATTCACTCAATAACTTCCTTTAGAATAACTAAAATTTTAACTTAGATGTAAACTTGCTTAATAGAAATTTTAATATCACCAAGAAATCCTATGTTTGGTATGATAAATTTTTCTGATACAAACTAAATATACTACTAAAATTAAATATTAAAATAAAGAACTTTTAATTCCATCAGTTATGGTGAACCAGTTACTCTGGGGGACTCTACAATTACAAAAAAAAGTAGATCCTAGATTTAAAAAAAAAAACAAAACTTTTTAGATGTTTTTGCTGAGCTCATAGAAATATGGGAACATTTAGAGCTACCCTCACCCCCCAACAGCAACAAACCTTAATTAAACCTAGCAGTCAAGAGTACAGTCGTGGTACCAGTAAAGCAGTAGCGGAATCAGGACACTGAGCCCTGGGCCAGAAGCAAAAAGTAAGAACTGAAGAGTGGCCCCAGTTAAACTCCCTGGCTCCAAGCCAAAGCTGACACAAATGCTTTCAGAAAGAAAGCATGCCCAAACTAGACTCTCAAGATTGCCAGAAAGATCAATCAAATAGCAGTTCATAATAAATGATCAACAAGTTCAGGAGGTGACAGCCACCATGAGGGAGAGACAACAGGAAAGAACAAGCAGTTAAGTTTAGACCCCCCCCAACCCCCTGCCAAGGATATCAGACATTGGGATTGCCTGATATGGTCTACAGAGTAACTATAGATTCACAAAAATGATCAAGCAACAGGAGACCATGAAGAACGATTGGGTTTGTCAAAAAGAACCAAGTAGAACTTTTCGAATTAAAAATATAATTGTTAAAAGTTAAAAAAAAAAAAAAAAGATGGGTTACAGAGATTAGGCACAGCTGAAGAGAAAATTGGTGAAATAGAATATATGCCTAATGAAATTATCCAGCACTGTAAATTCTGATAAAGAGAGATAAGGAGACGAAAAATATGAAAAATGAAGAGTAAGTGATCTGGAAACAGTTTAGTACATACATATGCAGTTAAAGTTCCACCAGGAGAGAACAGATAAAATCAAAGAGAGAAAATATTTAAAGAATATAGGGCTCAGAATCTTCTAGATCTCACAAGAGAAAATTCAGAATCAAGAAACACATGTATCCAAAATAAGGATAAATAAAAAGTAATCTCCATGGAGACTCAGAAGTGAAACGACATAACACCAAAGACAGAAAACTTAATACAACTAAAAGAAAAAGAATATTTTCTTCAAAAAAGCATAAATAAAACTGGCAGCATACTTTGCATGAGCAATAGAATAATATCTTCACCCTACTGACAAAAAAGAGACTACCAATCTAGAACTGCACATCAATCAAAATGATCTCTCAAGAGCAAGGGTTAAATAAAAATAGTTTTGGATGAAAACTGAGCTGACCACCAACCAAAAAACCTGGACTTCTAAACATCTCAATTAAAAGACACAGATAGTCTGACAGGATTAAAAGGAAAATCTAGTAATATATTCTTTATAAGAGACACCTAAAATGTAAGGACATTAAAAAAATTAAAAGGAAAATGAAAGGAAAGGATATTCCAGGTAAATTAGCACCAAAATAAAGATGGGATCAGACAAAACAAATTATAACACAATAAAGCAAAATTAGGGATGGAGAAGATCACAACACAGTAAAGGTTCACAATCCACTAGGAAAACAGTATTAAGTTTGCATGCATCTGAGTCTCAAAATAAAAACAAAAATTGTTAGAAATACAGGAAGTCTATTAGAAAGTAGGAGATTGCAACATATCTCTCTCAATTAATGACAAGACAAATAAAAATTAATAAAGACTGTTTGAACACAATTAACAAGCTTTACCTAATGGATAAATAACAATTAGAGAACACATACTCCAGAAGTACATATAGCACACAGGACATAATTCACTATGTACATGGCAATAAAGCAATAGCAAAAAGGTGTTTTTAAAAACATAAAATACAGCCGGGCGCGGTGGCTCACGCCTGTAATCCCAGCACTCTGGGAGGCCAAGGCGGGCGGATTGCTCAAGGTCAGAAGTTCGAAACCAGCCTGAGCGAGACCCCGTCTCTACTAAAAACAGAAAGAAATTAATTGACCAACTAAAAAAAAATATATACAGAAAAAAAAAAAAAAAATTAGCCAGGCATGGTGGCACATGCCTGTAGTCCCAGCTACTTGGGAGGCTGAGGCAGAAGGATCGCTTGAGCCCAAGGAGCTTGAAGTTGCTGTGAGCGAGGCTGACGCCACGGCACTCACTCTAGCCTGGGCAACAAAGTGAGACTCTGTCTCAAAAAAAAAAAAAAACAAAACATAAAATACAGACCACATTCTCTAACACAAGAAATCAATAAAAAACATTAAAAATTTCAAAATATATTTCTAAATAACTCATAAGTCAAAGAAGAAATCAAAATGGAAATTTAAAAACTACTTTAAAATTTACTTCAATGCTTTAAACATTAAGATTTAAAAGTTAATGAAAACACTACAAATTAAACTATGTTAGACAAATCTAAAAAGGAACTTTGAGAAAGTTTATAGCCTTACATGTTTATACTAGGAAATAAGAATGGCTGAAAATTAATGTTAAACATGCAACTTAAGTTAGAAAAATAGGAAAGGAACAAATTCAAAGAACGTAAAAAGATGGAAACAATAAAAGGGGGAAAAATCAATGAAATAAAAAACAAAGATATACTACAGAGGACTAATTCAGCCAAAAGTTAATCCTTTGCCAAAATTAATGAAATAGACAAACTTTTGGCAAGACTAATCAAGAAAAAAGGAGAAGTCAGGCATAAATAATATTCAAAATGAGAAAAGGGAACATAGCTACAGATAAAGCAGAAATTAAAAAAGGAATTAAAACAATACCATAAAATTGATGCAAAACTTAAAAATTTTTGACAAAAAAACAAATTTCTAAAACTTACCAAAACTGACTTAAAAAAATAGAAAACCTAAACAGTCCTATGACTATTCAACTGCTAATTACTATCCAACTTCCACAAAGAAAATATTAGATCCAAATGATCTTACAGGTAAGTTTCACCAAACTTTTAAGAAACAAATCAACCCAAACTCTCCCAGGGAACAGAAAAAGAGGAACTACTCTCAACTCACTGTATAAGGTCAGTGTAATCTTAATACCAAAATCAGACAAGATAGTCAAAGAAGAAAAATGAGAGGTAATTCTATTTGTAAACGAATACAAAACTCTAAATAAAATATTGGCAAACACAATCTACTATTTCATAAAAAGATAATCCATAAAGACCAATTTGGCTTTATCTCAAGAAAGACTACAAGAGAGAATGAAGAATTCTAAAATCTATAAATTGGAATTCATTGCATTTAACAGATTAAAGGAGAAAACCACAAGATAGTCTCAACACATGCAGAAAAGCATGTGACAAAATAAAAAACAAAGATTTCTCTAACTTAATCAAAGGTATCTACAAAAACTCATAGCAAATGTTATTCTTAACAGGGGAAACATTCTATTTAAAACTGGGAATGAGACCTGTATATATGCCCACTATATTCATTTCTAATGAACAACCATAATCACTTCCATTGAACATGTATCTAAAAGTGAGCTAATACATTAAGACAAGAAAAATAAATTGAAAGCAAAAATAACTGGAAAGAACCAAAACTGTCACTATTTGCAAATGATATAATTAACCACATAGAAAATCCAAAGGAATTCCAGAAAATATGCTAGAACTAATAAGAGTTTATCGAGTAGATAACTAAAGATTAATATTTTTAAAAGTCATTAAATTTTCTGTTTACTAACAATAAAGTCAGAAAATAGAATCTTTATAAACGTCACCATTTATATCAGCAATAACAAACTTAGAAAAATCAGAATCAACATTAAAAAAGATCTCTACAGAGAAAATTATGAAGCTACATTGAAAAACTACATAAATGGAAACAACCATATTCTTAGGATGACTCAAAATCTTAAAGATTTCAATTCTCCTCCAAACTGTTTCAATCAATTCTAATTAATTCCCAAAGGGTTTTTCATATCATGTAACAAACTGATTCTTAAAACAAGAACAATGGTCCTAAGACTCCAACTCCTTCCCAGATATCAAGATGTTTTCTGGTAAAACTACAGCATTAATTATTAAGACAGTGTGGTATGAAAAAACACAGAAACAGACTAGGTGACAAGTGATACAGTAAGGCAACCCAGAAACAGACCCACACACATAGAAACTGAACATGTGAAAGAGATGGCACAGCAGATCACTGGTGAACAGAGGGCCTTCAATGCATAGCATAGGGATAATTAGAGCCACAGAGGAAGGAAAATGAATGTGGATCACTATCTCAAACCATACACAAAAATTAAGCCCAGATGAATTATGAACTTAAATGTGAAAGGCATCATTTTAAAACTTCTAAAAAGAAACATAGAAGAATGTTTTCATAAGAAGTTTTCCAATTAGATTACATTAAAATTAAGAACTTCTGTTCACCAAAATACACCATAAAGGGTGAAAAGACAGGCCACAAACGAAGAAGATATTTACAATGCATGTAATCAATAAAGGACCAGTGTTACCAGATCAGTTTTTATAGACAACCCAACAGAAAAAAGGGTAAAAGATATGATGAGGTATTTCACAAAATGGAAATAAAGATGATTTCTAAACATATAAAAGATGCTCAAGCTCACTGATAATCAAAAAATGCATATTAAAACCACATTGATGCATCATTTTATACCCATTCCATTGAAAAATATTAAGAAGTCTTGTTGAAAAGGTTGTAGGTTAACTCTTACACACTGCTAATCAAAGTATATAAATTGACAAAACTGCTGGCCAAAGTGTAAGCTGGTACAACCACTTGAGAAAACAATCAGGCATCATTTTGTAAAGCTGAACGAACATTCGTAACTCTTGACCCAGCAATTCCACTTCTAGCAAATAGCTTACCACGGTGGTAATTCCAACCTTTTTTTGCTCACAAACCACCGAAAATGCTTTTAAAAATTACATATGTTTCACATGTTAAGATAACATCTAAAAATGTCACCATAAGTTTAAGGAATTGTAAAGGATGAATTTCCAGAGTACCATGGTAACATTTTAAAGTAAAACTGATATATCCTTCTTTTAAATATATAATTATTATCAGCATATAGCTGGTCAAAAAATATACGCTGGCATTTTTGAAAATGCATCTCTAGAGGAAATGCATGGGGAGGTGCCCAGATTTTAAGAGGTCTAACACTATAAACTGTATTTTTAAATTACCCCTTTGTTTTCCACTACCCGCAAAGCCAGATTAAGACTCCAGCAGGCCTGTGGTTTGCCTTTCTTATGTAAAACGCTATTGTGAAAGAGAAGGTCTACCAGGAGGCCTCTATCTAGACCTCAGGCATCACCAATTTTAGGACGGAGAACTTATGGAATTTAATAATCTAGAAATTGATTGATTAACATCATTTGTACCCCACACACTCCTTAGAAAATCTTCATTACTCCCCTGGGGGTCATACACACCAGTGTGAAAATTAGAGAAAGTCTTACAACTGTGTACTAGACAAGAATCTTCATCATAATAGCAAAACCTGGAAACAACCAAAACACCCATCAACAGGAGAATGCATCTCTGTGTTATATTCACCCATGGAATATTACACAGCAGTGAAAATTAATGACTTAACATCTATACTCAATATTAGTGACTCTTAGAAACATAACATTGAATGAAATAAGCAAGTCCCAAAAGACTACACCCATTTTTTTTTTTACTCAACAACAGAAACCATACAATACATTGTTGAGGGATAGATACATAACTGATAAAATTTTTAAAAAGCAAGGAATAACACACACAATTCTGGATAGTAGTCACCTCAGGAGGTGAGCACATTCAGTATTGGTCATTTTGATTCTCGAATGGTGAATTCACAGGTGTTCATTTTATTGTTTTGCTTCACAGTATGCATATGTATTACATATTTTGAACGTATCAAGTATTACATAAAAATGAAGATTTTTTTTAAAACATTCATCATATGAAAAAAATATGCTTTTAATTAAATCACCTCACCTGCCACTATAGAGGTACATATAACATATCATGGAAATTCTATCTTTACATTAACCACAGGAACTAACATACATTAAGTACATAATAAATGTTCATTGGAATTAACCTTTTAAGGACCAAACAAGATAAAGGCTGAGCCAGTTAGCTGTGAGAGATGAACCCATAGGCTGACACCGGGTTAGGGCAGAAGCCAAGGTGGCTGCAAGCAAATTTAGCAACGAGCTAAAGTCATAAAGAAGTTGGTCAGTAAAGAGAAGGCAAAAATGTAAAGTCTGATAACATAACATGTTAGCAGGGATGTGATGAAATGGGTGTTCTCACTCAATACCAGTGAGTGAAAACTGGTACAATCACTTGGAGAGCTTCTGTGATATTTGGTTAAGTTGAAGATGCACATAACCTACTATCCAGCAAATCTACTAGGTGTATTTCCTAGAGAAACTTTCAAATGTGTGCACAAGCAGACAGGTACAAAGGTATTTATTGCAGGACTGTTTTTAAGAGTCAAAAACTGGAAACAACTTCAAAGTCCATCAATAGGGAATGTATAATTAAATACGGTATATTCATACAATGCAATTCTATACCAGCAATTAAAATGAATGAACCAAAAATAACACAATTATTCAATTTATTCATATATAAATCTCAAATGTGATGCTGAGCAAAAAAAACGCAAGTTGCAAAAACACATGTATAGTATAATACCATTAAAGTTTAAAAACAATACTATATATTGTTTATAGATTCACCTTGATGAAAAGTATAAAATATGGAAAGGCATGATATATACATAAACAGTGGCTATCTCTAGGAAAGGAGGGGGAGGAACTGAGTGCATCCAATATCTGCAATTTTATTTCTTGAAAAAAAGAGGATTTGAAGTCAATTTGGCAAAATAATTAAATCTGTAAAATCTGAATCATGGATTGGTTAGACCCCCCCTCTATATTTTATATCTGAAATATTCCAGAAATTAGAAGAAAATTAGACAAGAGTAAGAAAATTAAGCAGAACAGAGAGAAAGAGACACCAAAACGCAGCCCTTGAGCAGAAGGCACGAACCTTTGAGCAAAAGGAGCAGTAATTAGGTCCTTAATAGGTCTGAAGTTTCTTTCCCTATGTATCCTTACACTAAATCTCACTTTCCTTAGGATAAAATGAAAATTTCTAGCAATAAAAAATGCCGTAACTAGAACCGTAATTATGAGGAAACTGCTCCCAAGGGAGGAGGAGTAAAATCTCTGCGATTTCTACCTTGTTTCTCCTACCAGGGTAGGGCAAAATCGAAACAGATTTATATGAACGCCATAAAATGTGAACCATTAAGTATTTTCAACAACGCCAGGGACAGCTACAATGTATTTGCCCAGTTGGCGTACGCTTGTATTTTGGAAGGAGTTTGCAATTGAAGGGTTTTTGGCGTCCAGGGTGCCTCTGCAAAAGACACGCCGCGCTGGTACCAGCCCAAATTCACCTACGCCTCGGCTCCCTTTTTGGTCCTTGGCCCCCCTACTCTGTCGTCCCCAGACTAGCTCGACAAGCCACACTCACATCGTCAACACTGCAGAGCAGCTGGCCAGACCCGCAATCGTCCTCCCTCTTCGCATTCGCGTACGGGGGAGGGAGGATGCTCAGAGGGGGACGGGGGAGGGAGGCGCGCGGGGGTTACTGCCGCCTGCCCTGGTCCATTCCTCGGGGAGGGGGCCGTCCCTGGACTGCGGGGCCAGTTCTCGGAAAACAGGTGGCACCCGCGTAGGGAACACAACGCAGCACCGGGCGTGCACGAACATTCACGAACACACACGAACGAAAACCCGCACACAAGCGACTACGCACTCGACAAAACCCATGCGCGGCACACGCTCCGACGCACACTCGCGGGGGCGGTGCTCCAGGCGGGGGTCTCGCTCACAGGCGACGCGGCCACGCGCGCTGGGG
>VBSM01000272.1:106828211-106852446 GCA_008086735.1 Cheirogaleus medius | reverse complement strand
TTGGAATCAACATGATGAGTACCTCTCCACTCAACTCCATTCATACAATCACAGGTAAATTTATAATAACAGGAAAGTGCTGGGGGAATGGAAGAGTGGGGTATTAGCACTTTTATCCAGAAAAGCAACGAAGAATAGGCTGCAAGACACACATTGGGACAATAAAAAGAAACTAGAGAAATAAATAAAAGCATATACAAAGGGAAATAATTACATGATGGAAATAAGTTCTGATGAATATGCACTAGTTATACTCATGGAGGAAATAAATTCTGATAAATTATAGTGTATATACTATATTCCTCAGTAGCTTTGCCTGAGAGAAACTTCTTTTGTCCTAAATAGGCACTGTTGATAAAAGAATGGCAAAAAGATACATGCAGACCTTGTTCAGGAGGAGAGATTTGGGGGTGTGTATCCTCAGGATCACTGTGGACACCTTATTACAATTATGTGGATAGAAGAGTCACAGCATGTTTTTGTGGCTTTATTTTTTTTTAAGTCTTTTCATTTCAAGTCTAAAGATTAAGATAAATTAGGATTCCTGAGCTTGCTTAGATTCTGGGAAGTAAAGTATTTTTTAAGTTCCTTGGTATGATTTTTCAACTATTCCAAACCTTTATTCATCAACTCATACAATGTATTTGGAAGATCAATTATAGTATTTTTAAATTTCATTCCTAATAACGTACTATATTCCCTACATTCTTGACTGGAAGTACAGCAAATAGACAATTTGTGCAAAGAGGGAAAATGGTTAAGTTTTTATGAATATTTGCACCAAATGACTTAATAGTTTTGCGGTGTTGATATAAATACATTTTCAAGGCCTAGATACGATTCTGTCACTATGGGAAGTGTGCATATGGGACTTTAACCACCATTGTATGGTTGAATGAAATATTAATTTCTTTCCAAGTTAGAGATAAGAAAACTACTTTGCTGATTCCATTTTAATTTTAATGGGGACATTTCTTCTAAGGAGAAGATTTAAGACATTACTTAATTATGGTATTTTAAACATGGTATTTGTCATTACCAAAACATCAGCCTAGTTAAACTATGTGGTAGGCCGGGCGCGGTGGCTCACGCCTGTAATCCTAGCACTCTGGGAGGCCGAGGTGGGCGGATCGCTCAAGATCAGGAGTTCGAAACCAGCCTGAGCAAGAGTGAGACCCCATCTCTACTAAAAATAGAAAGAAATTAATCAGCCAACTAAAAATATATAGAAAAAAATTAGCCGGGCATGGTGGCGCATGCCTGTAGTCCCAGCTACTCGGGAGGCTGAGACAGAAGGATCACTCCAGCCCAGGAGTTTGAGGTTGCTGTGAGCTAGGCTGACGCCACGGCACTCTAGCCCAGGGAACAGAGTTGAGACTCTGTCTCAAAAAAATAAAAAAATAAACTATGTGGTAGGTCTCCCTTAGCCACAGAGACTATAGAAGAAATTGCTTGAGTTAACAGATGTTTTTGTTCTTTTCTTACAGATAGTTATGCTCAAAATCAACAGCAAAAGAAATACCAAGAAGAGGCCATTCCAGCATTAATAGATATTCCTATTAGTGAAGTAAACCAAATGTTCTTTCTTGCAACCAAAGAACCTCACACTAAAAGCTGAATTGTATGTAGACATGCTAACACCAAGCATTTACTTATAAATGTTTAACATAATTTTGACCATAATTATTTTGACCATCTCTCTTACTAATACCTAGTATCAAGATGTAAAAAAAAAGTAAATTGGTCTTCTATTAGATTAAGTTCAATTAATACTGGAAATGTTCTGAAGTATTTGTTATTAATGGACAGAATAAATAAAATACTACGTTACCATATACCAGACTTTAAAAAATAAGTATCTGTATAATCAAGAAATTCCTCTCAAGAGGCATTTATGTTGTAATTTGCAAAGGATGATTGTGTCCTTCCTCCTGTTTGTCCTGAGGGGTCCAGAATTCAAACTCTTACATTTGGGGAAAGGTACATTTATTATTTGTGCCATCAGAGTCATGTCTAAGACACACATATTTATTGAATATTCACTAGGTACCAGGTGTTTCTGTAGGCCCTGGAGATGTAGTAATGGTAAGATTCTCTCTCAAAAAGCTTATGTTTTAGAGGCAGGTTGACACAGACTAAGCAAATAAAATATTATTTGTAATGAGTATTATGCAGAGAACTAAGATAGTATGACGTTCTAGAAAGCAAAGGGGTGATTACTTTAGATTGAGTGATCAAGGAAGGCCTCTCAGAGGCAGTTGGGGTTGAGATTTGAATAGCAAAAAGAGGAGCCAGTCATATAAAGATTGGAGGGGCAGGATGAACTTCTAAGTATGAAATGGCAGAGATGGCAAGGTGAGAAGGAGCTGGGTGTGTTCTAAGAACAGGGAAGACTAGCAGTGAGCCTAGAGCATTCTGAACATGGGAGAATGTGGTCTGAGATGAGCCTGAATCATGAAGGCTTTTGTAGGCCAACGGAGGAGGTTTGGACTTAAGTCTGATGAGTTTGGGGTACTTCGGGTACCAAGCTACTGGGGGTGTTTAAGCAAGGGAGAGACATGGCCTGATTTATGTTCTTAAAAAGTCACTCTGGTAGATGGAGAATAGATTTGGAAGGAGAGTTGGGAATGGGGCAAGAGTATGGAAGTAGGGACTATTCGGAAGCTATTGCATTAATCCAGGCAAGAAATGATTGCTGCTTAGACCAGAGTGGTGGTGGAGTTTGGAGGAGTGGATGGTTTTGCAGCATGTGTTGGAGACAGCCGACTGGGATATGGATCTGACCGTACAGGCTAGGAAGGACTGACTGAGGGAAATTGTGATCAAGGGTCATTCCAAGATTTTTTTGGATTAAAGAACTAGGTAGATGGTTATGCCTTTTGTTGAATTGGACAATATTTGGGGAAGTTCAGTTGAGGGAACTGCAGGATTTGGTATATGAGTTAGGTTGAATGATACTGCCTTATTAATATCTGGATGTTTCTTGGATAAGGTTAAGAAGCTTAGATAGAAGTAAGATTTTTTAAAAACCATATATAACCTAGCAAGAGTCCAAGAGTCCACTCATACTTAGCAAGTCGGACCAAATCTAAATTTATTTAGCACTAACTTTTGGTACCCTAAATCTCTATACTTGTCTGGCTGGTCTTTTTCATTGGGACATATACACGTGCATTTATTTACACACAGAAATGAAGTCACACATTTTAACTCATGCAAATTTATACCTTATGCAAAAAATAAAAAGGAAAAGAAAACTAATAATTTTAAGTAATTGGGGAAACCAGGACTTTTATTTCAATAACCATATCCTTACCCAGTAAGTCATGTTGGGTGACTCGACAGGTAACATAAATATGCTCTTCTTATTCCCTAGTTTGTCCCCTGTCCTGTGTTATTTTATGGTAAGAGCATGTCACCACACTTAAGAGCAGTTTAAAGGAGCCAGCCAATTCTATCAAGTATAAAATGATAAATAAATAAATTGTGGTCTGTTTGCATGGCCACGCAAACAAGAATGAATTACTGCTGTAGCTAACAATGTGAATGAATATCACAGACATAATGCTGGGCAAAAAAAGTCACACATAAAGAAATGTACACTATGTGATTCTATTTATATGACGTTCACAATTAGGAAAAATTAACAAATGGTGGTAAGTATTAGAAGAATGGTTTCCTTTGGAGCAGGGTATTAACTAGGAGGCATGAAGGAGCCTGCTGATGAGTTGAAAATGCCCTACATCTTGATCTGGATGGTAGTTACATGGGTATAATATATGTTTTTAAAATATCATGGAGCCATTTTATTAAGATTTGTGGTCTTGATACAAGTTACACCTCAATTAAAAAGGAGAAAAAACCAAAATCAGGCATGCAACGGGAGAGGAAGGTGCTGCCTCTGGAATCTGGCTGGGCCTTTGTCTCTCTTGCCCACGTGTCCACTGCTGAGGTCCATCTTAAGCTCCTTCTCCTTTGCTCTGGGAGGTCCAGGTGTCACCTTGTGACCAGCAGGCACTGGGAAATTCATAGGGAGGACACCAGGACACCCCAGAAATCAGGAAATGAACTCTGCCATCCCCATGAGAACAAGGCAGTGTTAACTTGTTGGAGAATGAGATACCATGGGAAGGAGAACCAAAGTGCTCAGTCGACAGCCAGCTCACCCACAGAAGCACAGCTGCCTAGTCAACCAGCAGCTGATCACACATGCCTGAAGGAGTCCAGATAAGACCAGAATATGGCCCAACTGAGCACAGACTAAATTGCTGACCTGCTCAATCACAAGCTAATAAGCACCTGTAGCTAACTAATATGTACACCCACTGCAGATAGAATGCCAGGATTCAATGACAGATTGATTATTAGCGAACTGGCAAACAGAGGGTACCATATACATACTGATTTTATTTTCCCCATATTTAAAGTTGGATCTCTTGTCAGATGGTGTTGAGTTATACAGAAATACATGTATACATATAAGCATTTAAGCACCTGTGATTGGTGCTTAAAATCAGATAGTTCCCCATACCACAGAAGGAAACAGACAACCACAGCCTGACAATTAGGGCCAAGGCCAAATTGCAAAATAAATTTTCCTTTAATCTATTTTCCCCACATCTGCACTCTGGAGGAAAGGCTGTGGACAAATATAAAAACATGTATTTCCTTTTCCTGGGCCCCCCTGTCCATTGTTCACTGTCTGATCTTTGGAGGGGGGATGGGCCCCTTCCAAGCAGCAGGTGGGAAACAGTGGTCTACTTGTGGACACTTTCTTCTTGTAGCTCCCTGCTCGCTCTCTCTGGGCACCATCTCTCCCACCCTTGGGCCTGAGAATAGATTTTGGCAGGAAGAGAGTGTTCCCTACCCTCTGGCAGAAAAGGTGGATGTAGGCCCTTCACCTCCCTGAGGTCTTTAAAGTCAGAACCCTCAGAGGTGAACCTCAGTGAGGCAGCCACTGGCCACGTGGGGCTACATGAAATAGGCTGGTTTGAATTGGGATGTGCTGGAAGCTTAAAATACAGAGTGAGTTTGAAAGATTTATACCAAAAAAACCTTGATAATAATAATATATTGATCATATGTTGAAATAACATTTTGGATATACTGGGTTAAATAAATTATTACGATTAATCTAAAAAATTAAGAAATAAATAAAGAGAAAAAAACAGTGTCTGTGCCTGCCTCCAGAAATGTCGATTCTTTGGTCTCGAATGGGGCCTAGGCAGGGTTAATTTTTTATTGTCTTCCAGACACCTGTCATGTGCTGCCAGGGTCGAGAATGACTGCCTTACGTGATTGGACTTAACTGAGCTTGTGGTCAAGCAGGGCAGTAGCTGTCTACTTCAGAAGAGAAAGCCAGCAGCTGTCTGAGCAGTTCTGTCCCCCTCTTGGTGAGACTCCTGCTCACATCGGCAGTATTCCCTTGTCTCCCCTAGGACCAGCAATGGGCCTGAGACTTGAAAATGGGTCAGAATAGAACCTTAACAAACTCTAGTATGGCCCTAAATATTAAACTTCAAATTAACTTTTCATCCTGTTTCTCAACCATGTTGTGCTCACAGCTCATAAAAGGTTAAACCAGTGTTCTTCAATCTATGGGCAGCAATTTTTTTGAGGGTCATGATCAGTTTAGTGCAGCACTTCACCGTTTTTATTCTCAGGACTCCTTTAACCCATAAAGAGTAAGAGCCCCAAAGACCTTTGTGTGTGGGGGTTATATTTAGAAGTTAAAATAGAGATTTAAAAAATATAAATCATAAACCCATTACTTTTTGTCATAAAATTAATTTTACTGATTATATTATTATCACATTAAAAAATAGAAAATTTCTGTTAAATAAACATTTAACCCAAATCATTGCTGTAATAATAAGCTGATACCAAAAAGACAATGAAATTAACATAAATACATATTTTATGAAAAATAACAATATTTCCAAAACAGAAAAATTTCGTGAGACAAGTAGAATTGTTTACATTTTTGCAAATCTCTTTAATGTCTGGCTTAATGGAACACAGCTGGGTTCTCTCATCTGCTTCTGCACTCATCCTGTTACATTGCCACACATCCACAATCTCCAACACTCCACTGCATATTCATGAGAGAATGAAAAAGACAAATAACATCTTATCATTATTATGAAAATGATTTCGACCTCAAAGACCCCTTGAGATAGGGTCTCCAGACACTAGACTTTGAGAAACATTGGTTAGTGGGCCTCAACTAGCCAGTGTGGGTGAGAGAGAGATGAATTCAAGTAGAATAGAATATGTCAGAAAGCATCGCACTTAGGGAGGGCAGATATTTTGATTGAAATATCTCATGGCCACTTCAGACCCTCTCTGTGCACCTCGTATTCCAGCCACTAATGCCCCAAACAGTTCCCTGCAGATTTTGACCAGATCCACGCAGGTACCTGCCACTTGTAATACATCCTGGAAGGTGGGGGTTAACATACATAGGACCAGCCCGGAGCCCAACATAGGACAGGCATCAGTGGACAAACACACCTCCACCCAGCCCCCAAGGAGACAGCTCTATGCTCCATTCCATGAGCTCCTCAGAAGGTCCTGTAGGATTGAGCTGCGGTTGCCATGGCAGCGGTGAGCTCAGTCACATATGCCTGTGTGGGTTTATGCTGTTTTCCTCCCTCGGCTACTCGCTCCTGCTCCCCACGATGGATCGCTTTCCCAGTAAACTGCCTACTCACAAGCCTTTGTCACAGCTCTGCTTTCAGGGGAACTCCAGCTAAGCTGTTTTTGTTTGTTTGGTTTTTTTTATTTATTTTATTTTTTTTTTTTAATTTCAGCATATTATGGGGGTACAAATATTACGGTTATGTATATTGCCCACGCCCCCCTTCCCCCTAGAGGCAGAGCCTCAAGCATGACCATACCCCATACGTTGCTGTTTTTATTTTGTAAAATCAGTGCTTCAGTTTAGGGCCATGATGCATAATGCATGTCAAAATTTAAGAAAAAGTTTGAAAAACACTGTGTTTTGCAATGAGCCCAAACAATGGCATAAAATACTCTAAATAGAAAGGGTCAGTAATACAAAAATGTTCCAAATGTTAACAAAACCCGCTGCAGTGATTAAGCTCCCAGGGAAAAATAAAAGTCCAAATATGAAATCACCCAATGAAAAGCCAACAGAATTCATAACCAAAATTCTATTCCTACTTTGTTGACCTGCTCTGTTCTAGTCAAAAGGATCAGTCAGATGCCTGGTTTTTTCAAGAAGCTGCTGACCGGGCCCTCAATAGAAGGGGTGTCATTCCTTCAGTAAATTGATCCAACCAAAATTCTTTGTGTCTCCCACTTTTTCAAAGAGCCAGTAGGATATACAAGAATATCATATTAACAGCCCCCAACCAGATCAACTTCTACAGCACTTGTCAGAGAACCAAGGACATTGTACAATACAGACCCAGCAGCCAGGAACCACAGTACAGACTTGCTGGATGGTGGAGGAAGGCAGGCAGAAAAAGGGAGAGGACTGAGAAATTCTCGATTTGTCTCACTGGGATACAGACAGGCGGGCAATTGTCATGTTCTCGGTCACTCAATTTAACTATTGGGTTAACTGTGGTGCTGTTTACTATTTTGAGGTAGAAGGAAAATTATTTATTCTACCTTTTCTAATCAGGACAGTTTTAAGTCATGCGTGGTAACAACCGTAAAATTTCAGTGGCTTAACCTAAAGAGTTTAGTTTTCAAAGAACAGCGCTTTAAGATAGCCACCAAATCTGAATGGGGCCACATGGACAAGGACAGTGGTTGTCTCAGTGATTACCTGTACGGACCCATGACCAGGACCAGAGGTTCTTTCCCCCTCTGTGCCTCAGTGCCATGTAAGTCCCAGAGGCCAGAGATACCATGGAAACCTCAGGGACCAGAGGAGTCATGGAGTCAGTAATAATGGCGTAATAGAAAATAACAGTTATAATTCTTGAACAAGTGCATCTGTGGACCAAGAATTACACATGATTCAGGGGAAATAATTGTCCAATAATTCAATACCAGCCTTAGGCTAATTCTGCAAATTCAGCATGCGCAAGCTCCTCTTGTATAGGTTACAGTCACAGGGGACCATGTGGCCAGGAAGATGCCAGCCAGAGCCTCACAGTGACTCAGATGTCACACTCCAATTGCACCATAGTCGGCCGAGTGGCCCGTTGGTGTCGTAATGCCTGTTTACATGGTCCTGGCATATTAGAAGCAGCTGTGAGTCAGACTGTATCAGCTGCTGCCGCTGCCCTAAGAGAACCATCTCTCCCTGTGATGCTTTGGTTTCTAATGCCACCTCTTATGACTGTTCTCACTTAATGTACTGTGGGTTGGCATGTCATGGGGGAAGTTCAGTCAGTCTCTCCTCACCACCATTCTGTGAAGGACTTAAGCACCTGATGAGAATTAAAATACAGTATGCACTTTATTATGGATGGAGCCAGATTTCCAAAAGCTGCATAAACCTGAAGCCCAAATCAGGCTTTCTTCCCTAAATCCAGACCTGGGTATGTATGAAGAGGGCTGGGCCCACAGACCTAGAGCTGAGACGTGGCCCGACCAGCTGCATGCACAGGATCTTTGAGGGCCAGGCAGGTAGCACACGACTCCTGTGCAGTCACCCTTGGCCCATTTTTACCCATCAGGTGAGTTACACTTTCTCCCAGGGACATGAAGAGTATGGGGAGACAGAAGGCAGAAGCAGCCCCCGACTACTTGCCCAAGAAGGCAAAAGTGCTTGAATCACTGAAGCAGAAACATTAGAGAAAGAAAAGTCCCCTATACTGGCCATTTAGATTGTCTCCTGCTTTCCTCTGTTTTAAACAATCAATGCAAAACACATCTTTGCAGAGAAGCTTTGTGAAATCATGTCCTTGGGCTAGGCTCTTTTTTTTTTTGAGACAGAATCTCACTGTGTTGCCCAGGCTAGAGTGCCGTGGTGTCAGCCTAGCTCACAGCAACCTCAAACTCCTGGGCTCAAGCGATCCTTCTGTCTCAGCCTCCCAAGCAGCTGGGACTACAGGCATGCGCCACCATGCCCGGCTAATTTTTTCTATATATATTCTTAGTTGGCCAATTAATTTCTTTCTATTTTTTTAGTAGAGATGGAGTCTCGTTCTTGCTCAGGCTGGTTTTGAACTCCTGACCTTGAGCGATCCTCCAGCCTCAGCCTCCCAGAGTGCTAGGATTACAGGCGTGAGCCACCGCGCCCGGCCTCTTGGGCTAAGCTCTTTACATTGAAATTATCACAGGGTCAAAGGGCTTGAACATTTTTAAGACACATAACATGTGACACTACGCTGATCTCCATAAGGGCAGTATCAGTTTACTCCCTGTAACTTGTCAACAATGGGGATTACCCTTGTACCCTTATGAATTGCTCCTTTTTCCAAATCTGACTAAATATATCTTGATTTCCCACTGTCTATTGTTGACAAAAATTTCAGAATCACTTAATACAAGGCTTCCTCACCCTCCTTTGGTTTGTTTCTGTTTATTCTATCCCAGAAAATGGGAGAGCATACTGGTTTTTTAATCCATGGTGTTTGCTGTCACTGCCTTTGTGCCTTTTCCAGGCCCATATGGCCTAGGGTTCCACCTCCTTGCTTGCCTTCCGCCCAAGCTGCCTCAAGGTCACCAGGCTCAGAGCTCTGTGTCCACAGGCACCCAGCCAACTACCCTATTCAAGGCCCCCCAGCCTAGGTGCTCCCTCCGACCCTGAGTCCCAGTCTCAGGACCCCCAGGCATCACTACTGGGCTTGGGCACCCACCACCCCCACGGTGGCAGGAATTCTGGCATCTCCGTGTTTCTTTTCCCCCTGTCTTCCTCTGAAATAGTTCCCCGTTTTTAACTAGGCACCTGGTGGCCCAGAATAGAGCAGCAAGAGTGAGCAAGACGCCGGCAAGTGGTTCAGTAATCACCACTTGTCCCACTTTTGCTAATAAAGTAAGTAAAGCAATGGTGTGTAGTTTTAATTTGCAAATTTGAATACCAATAAGATTCTATATTTTTATTCAAATAGTGAATAAATACGCATTAAATGTCCAACCTCCAGGGAGCAAAGTAAAAAAGCATGGGCTTTTAGCATCCATTAAACCTGAGTCAAATCCCAGCTCTACTACATTACGTCCTGCCGATGTGACCTCTAGCAGGTTCCATTGCCTCTCGGAACCTCTGTCCTTTCCTCTGTGAAACAACACTCATTTCACGGACTGCTGGGAAACACAAAGTGTATGAGATGCTTAAAACCGTGCTTGGCCTTCAGTCGGCCCTGGAGTCCTAGAAATCCTTATTGCAACCTGGGCCGTTCATGGTGGTCACGCCCTGGACCCTGTGCTCACCTCCTGCCAACCCTTGTCCATCATTGCATTAGTTTCCGGGGGCTGCAGTGACGAACTACCTCAAACCTAGTGGCTTAAAACAACAGAAATGTATTCTCTCACAGTTCTGCAGGCAGAAGTCTGAGGCCAGTTTCACCGACATCAAGGTGTTGGAGGAGGACTGAGCTCCCTCCGGAGGCTGAGGGGAGAGTCTCTTCCTTGCTCTGTCCAGCCTCTGGGGCTGCATTGCTTGGCCTGTGACCTGTCCCTGCAATGCCTGCCTCACTGGTGCCGCCGCCCTCTCCTCTACAGTATCAACTCTCCCTAGGCCTCTCCACTAGAAGGACACTTAGGACTGGATAATCCAGGATAATCTCATGTCAAGATCCTTAATGTAATTGTATCTTCAGATACCCTTTCTTCATATAAGGGAACATTTACAGGTGCCAGGGATTAGGATCTGAAATCTTACAGTGGGCCATTATTCAGCCCACTGTAATCATCATATATTAAAGTCTAGTTTAAAATTTAATTACTTAAACTAAAAAAAAAAGATATTCCCTCAAGCCTGAGGATGAAAGCCAATGTGCTAAGGGTGACACAGCAGAGTAGGAAACCCGTGTCCCCAACAACAAGGTCATGCCACTGAATACCCCAAATCTGGCAGCTCTCACTGCCACACATTTCAACAGTATTGGATCAAAAATCTCCATTGTGGAAGAGAGACGGAGAAGGAAAGAAAAGGAGGAAAGAAGGAAAAAGAGAGCAAGGAAAGAAGGAGAAGGGAGGAGAGTGAGAGAAGAAAGAAGGACTATTGTCAAACTATTATGGTCATGTGCCACATAACAGCATTTTGATCAATGACGAACTACATATCCAACAGTGATCAGAAAGATTGTAATAGAGCCGAAAATTTCCTGCCGCCTAATGATGTCACAGCCATCGCTAGGTCATAGCGCACATCACTCCCATGTGTGGTGACGCTGGTGTAAACCAAACCGCTGCACTGCCAGTGGTTTACAAGTCTAGCACATACGATTATGCATAGCACACAGCACTTAATAATGGTAATAACAACTATGTTACTGGTTTGCGCATTTACTATACTTTTTATCATTATTTTGGAGTGTACTCCTTCTATTTACAAAAAAAAGTTAACTGTAAAACAGCCTCAGGCATGTCCTTCAGGAGGTGTTCCAGAAGAAGGCATTGCTGTCACAGGAGATGACAGCTCCCTGTCTGTACTACCCCTGAAGATCGTCACAAGAACAAGATGTGGAGGTGGGGGACACTGATACTGATTCTGATCCTGCGTAGGCCTAGACTAATGTGTGTTTGTGTCTTAGTTTTTAACAAAAATGTTTAAAAAATAAAAAAGAAAAAACTAATGGAAAAAAGCTTTAGAATAAGGATATAAACAAAGAACATATTTCTGTACAGTTGTACGATGTGTTTGTGTTTTAAGCTGTGTTATCACAAGAGTCAAAAAGTTAAAAAATTTTAAAGTTTAGAAAGTCAAGGCCGAGCGTGGTGGCTCACGCCTATAATCCTAGCACTCTGGGAGGCCAAGGCGGACGGATCGCTCAAGGTCAGGAGTTCAAAACCAGCCTGAGCAAGAGCGAGACCCCTGTCTCCACTAAAAAAATAGAAAGAAATTAGCTGGACAACTGAAAATATATATATATATAAAATTAGCTGGGCATAGTGGCGCATGCCTGTAGTCCCAGCTACTCGGGAGGCTGAGGCAGGAGGATCGCTTGAGCCCAGGAGTTTGAGGTTGCTGTGAGCTAGGCTGACACCATGGCACTCTAGCGCAGGCAACAGAGTGAGACTCTGTCTCAAAAAAAAGAAAATAGAAAGTCAAAAAATTACAGTAAGCTAAGGTTATTCTATTATTGAAGAAAGGAAAATTGTGTTTAGAAACTTAGTGCAGCTTAAGTGTCTAGTGTTTATACAGTCTACGGTGGTGTGCAGTAATATCCTAGGCCTTCACACTCACTCACCACTAGCTCACTGACTCACCCAGAGCCACTGCCAGTCCTGCAAGCTCCATGCATGGTAAATGCCCTATACAACTGTACCATTTTTTTTAGTTTTTTTATACTGTATTTTTACTGTACCTAATCTATGTTTAGATACACAAACACTTACCACTGGGTTACTGCTGCCTGCAGTGTTCAGTGCAGTAACATGCTGTACAGGTCTATAGCCCAGGAGCCACGCAGCCTAGCAGTGCGGCGGGCATCCAGGCTGTGTAAGTGTACTCTGTGATGTTCGTACGATGAAATTGCCTAGCGATTTCTCAGAATGCATGCCCTTCGCTATGTGACATGTGGCTGTACCTTACCACTTCCCTCTCTGTCATCCTGTGATACTTACAAATGCACCTGGGGTTCTTTAGTTACGTGTATAGGTCTCTGTAATTGTTCTCAGCAGTATAACTCTAACTAGCCTCTTGTCTAAACACCTCCAAGAGAGGAGACTAGTAAGGGCTCCTTATACCGGGTTGGGGGCTGGAGCCTGCCACACTGGCCTCCTTTCCGGCCATCAGAAGGCCCCGCTCCCTCCCACTTCAGGGCCTGTGCCTGCTGTTTCTTCTTCCTTGAGCACTGTTCCTCCCCTGCCCTTTCCCTGCTCCCTTCATACTGAGATTCCTTCAGGGTCGCTCAGGTTCCCTAGGCACGTCCTTCCCTTCTCTGCTGCGGCTCTCACATTTGCCCCTTTGCACAAGCTGCACCAGGCCAGGGACGCTGTTTTGTCACCTTATCCCCAAGGCCTGGCTCAGTACCTGGAACACAAGAGGGCACCCAATAAATCCCTATGGAATGAATGAGTAACCCACGTGGAGAGGTTGGGCGTGGAGGGAAGGAAAGGACATCTAAAGCCTGTCCACCCAGAGTCCTGTGCTGCTGTGCCCTGGCTCTAAAAGGTGGATGGTTGGACAGACAGACAGACAGAGGCTTTGACGCTGTTGGGCTGTCTTATCTCTGAAGCTTGAAATGCAAACTGCTCTTCCACTCCTCTTCACAATAGCTTTGAGAAGAATCTGAGAGAGGAGAAACCTCTTTGCGCGTGGAAAGTCAACAGGGGAAATGGAATGAGTTTTGTACCATACTACAAAGTCAGCTTGACAGTGGGGCTGCTGAGCTCCCGAGACAGGCAAGAAAGCCACTGGGTTTCCAGAAAGTCCCTTCCATCATGAAAAAAAAAGAAAAATCCCCCCAAATTTTCACAGTTCAGGGTTTTCAGTCCCCACTAGCTGGGTGACAGGGACCTTCACGCAGCTCCATGTGTCTGGGGAAATGCCCTTCCTTCTCTCTCCCTGCCCCAACCTGCTGCCCCATGACACGGGCTTGGCAGGACTAACTCATGGAGACCCTTTCTGACTTCGCCCCTCTCCTTGGGGGACAGAGCATGCATGGGTAGGAGTTTGAGCTTTGGATCACAGCAGCTCTGGACACTGGTTCTCAAGTCTCGCTTCACCTCCCACTTGGTGCATGAGGCTGTGGGAGAGTTCACCCCTGAAACCTTTGTTTCCTCACCTGTTAGATGGAGATACCCACCTCGATTATCCTGAGGATTGAATTAGGCGGAGTGAGCGAAACCTCTGGAAGTCACAAAGCCTGATCCCGGGTCTCACTGCTTCTCTCTGCTCATTCCCTGGCCCCAGCCAGCACACAGGTGGGCTTCCGTCTCACTCCCAATGTACCCTACGGTACACAGCCTGGCCGCAAGGCAGATTGCTGTTTTACTTGTCTTTGCAGGGACTTGTTTGATTCATCTTGGTTGCCCAGTGCCTAGCACATCAGGAATTATCAGAAGTGTTACCATTAGATTGTTTTGATGATGCAATAAGAGAGGTATGATCTTTTTTTTCACATGTTGAGAAGGCAAGTAGTGTAAGGACCTCGATATTTAGAATTATCGATATGGAGAGCCTGTAACAAGCAACCTTACATTCCTAGAAAGCCATCATTATTTGCTTTCTACTTTCGAATTTTGATAAGTTTTTTAAGATTTTTTTTCCTGAAGTGACTGAAGTTTATGAAACTATTCTGATAGGTATTTCAGCTCAAATTCCTCGTTGTCATCATCTAACGTGAAGATTAAATTTGGTGTGCATGAAAGATCGATGAACTGCTGCGAGTCGAAGAGGCAGTTAGGAGTAATGGCCTCTGGCCAGGGGGGCACACACATTAAAGGACTGTCAACCAGGACAGAGATTCTATCAATGATGAATCTGGCGTTTCGCTTGACTACTGATCTAGTACAATTATGGGAAAACTAACTGAGATGACCCGAGTGAACACACCGACTGGGCTGTTTGTCTCTTAAGTGAAATTTCCAGGCACCCAGCTTCAGGCTTTGCTTTTCCATCACCACTGAGTGGCAGCATGGCAGAGAGGGATGACCTTTACTTAACCTTGAGAATAACTCTACCCCTTTCTAGCCCAAACAGGGAATGTATGTCAATGCCTACTGACAGTCCGTTTGCAGGAGTTATTGTATGTTTGGTCCATGTTGATGATGTCTTTGCCTTTTTGAACTCTATTTTACAAAACAGTTATCTTCCTTAGGCCATCTTGGACATCAGAGAGGACCACACACCAGGAGTAGATGCACGACACATTTAAAAGGTAACTTTTATCTGTTTTGTTTTGGTTTGGGTTTTTTTTTTTCCCTAACTCAAACATTCATCTGAATGAATATAGAGAAATAACCAAGTTTCATCTGCCACCTTCTTGCTGGACAACAATCTACTTTCATTCCTTTAGGTATTTAGAAAATGTTTATTGCTGTCAGCAACCCAATAGATAAGTGATTCCAAAACAAATCCCAAATCAAGCACTGCTTCTAGGCTTAACTCCTTCCCTCCCAAACATACCTGTGTAATGATTTGTTCAAAGATCTGAAGTAAAGGACATCGGATCGGATATCCAATCCTTCAAAGAAAATGGTTTCAGTGAAGTTAAATCCCAAAACTTGCCCTCGTTCTCACCTCTTCAACCCATTCCTTATCGGGAGCTTCTTGTCACCAATAAGATTAGTGGTACTTAATGCATTGGGCTAAATCGGACTTTTCATGTTGAGTTAATCATGACAGTGTCATGTGTCAAATAACTCATGTGATTGAAAAGCACTGATGAAGCCCACCAACCACACAGTCTATGGAACAATAGGCTATATCAGAAATACCCTTGATTAAAAGTCTGTAAGGTTTGGCTAAGGTTGTTTCATGATTATAGTATAACATTTTAAATCTATGTAAGTAATGAATATGGAATGGTATCTGACGACTGACTTTTAATATATTTTTATTATTCTTTTTTAATAAGCATCACTATTTTAAAAGTAGTACATATTCACTGTAGAGAATTTTAAAACTATAGAGCAGGGAGTCCGCAACCTATGGTGAGTTGTATAATTATTTCATTATATGTACAATGTAATAATAATAGAAATAAAGTGCACAATAAATGTAATGCACTCGAATCATCCTGAAACCATCTCCCCTCTCCCCAGTCTGTGGAAAAAGTGTCATCCATGAAAATGGTCCCTGGTGCCAAAAAGGCTGGGGACCACTGCTATAAAGAATACTTAAAAAATTAAAATCACCTATAGTTCATCACCCAAAGAAAATTACTCCTGAATAGTCTTGATAAATCCTTGTGTTTGTGTATTTAACAAATAAGTGGGATCATACTGTAAATATAATTTTGTGTGCCTCATTTTTAAGATAACATTGTATCGTGAGCATTTAACTGTGTAATATTGATCATATGGATGCACCATAATTTATTTCACAAAGTCCCAATTACTGGACTTTTAGGATAGTTCTAAGTTTGCATTTTTATAAGTGTCATAATGACAGATATTCTTGAACAAAAATCTTAGTCCTTATCTCTGATTATATCCTCAAGAAAGATTTTAAAAGGGTAAGGGATATACAATTTCTAAAATATCTTTATCTATTGCCAAATTGCCAGGAAGGGAGCCTCAGTTTTATACTTCCACCTGCAAAAAGTGACTGGTCACTTGTCAACATCAAGTATTATATAACCTATTTATTTATTGAATATACATTTTATGCTTTAATTATTCAAGACACTAATAATGGGCCTTCCGTGATTATTTTCAGAATAATGAAATAAGTTCAGAGAAGTTACAAAGTATGGTTTGGTTAGCTGACAGGGCATGATTTCATAGGAATTTACTTAGACTTGTTTAATAAGCAAATCAGTATTAAGAGCTTCCTGAAATGCACAGGAGGCAGAAATCACTTATTTGTATGATATGACTTAAACTTTCAAACTCAATTAGGAAATTTTCTTTACATCTTTGTGAGCATAAAAATGTTTATGGGGCTGGTTCCATTTTAAACCTCTGTGCCAGGTGTAATCCTAGCACTGTAGGTTCACACCTGTAATCCTAGCACTTTGGGAGGCTGAAGCAGGAGGATCACTTGAGGCCAGGAGTTTGAGACCAATTGGTGAAACATAGCGAGACCCTGTCTCTACAAAGATAGAAAAAGTTAGCCCAGCATCCTGGTGTGTGCATGTAGTCCCAGCTGCCAGAGAGGCTGAGTTGGGAGGATTGCTCTAGCCCAGGAGTTTGAGGTTGCTGTGAGCTATGACAACATCGCAACACTCTAACCTGGGCACCAGAGTGAGACCCTGTCTCAAAAAAATTAATTAATTAATTAAACCTGCCTAAATCATCTTTTGTAAATAATTTGCAGCAACTTTCCGTAATATATAAAGACCTTCACAACAACAAAAGTGACCTAGCAAACTCTGCTCTGACAAGGTAGCAGAATGCAAAGAGAAGAAATATAGTGATTTAATTATAGACATAGTCAAGTTGTTAAAGACTTATATACATACCGTCCTGTTAAATAGTTCTCAATTACAGCCTACCTAATTTTTAAGAAGAGAACACAGAAACCACAATTCTAAAATTATGGAAAAATTGTGTACTTTTCCTTTTGGAGATTTACAAGATACTTTAGAAATTTGTGGAGCCTTAGCTTCATTGTCAAGAGCACCCATCACCGCTTAGTTGTTGCGGCACACAAACATCAATTATTAATACTAGAAGGCCAGATAATCCAACTTTTCTATGACCCAGGCCCTAGTCTTACTTCTCATAAAAATTCGAATTCGAATTCGAAGGGAATTCGAATTCCCTTTTCCACGCTTTGCCTTTTTTGGTCTGGTCGCACAATGTAGCGTCTTTGAGGAAATCCTTCTATAAATCAGATTCCATCTTGGCACCATCTTATTTCGGTCGGTAAGTGCCCAAGGCACAAAAAAAAAAATTCTTTAAAAGGGTTTGCATGCTAGACCTTTGTGAGAAAGCTGCCCGAAAAGCCTGTCTCAGGCTTGGACTTTCGTTGAGGTGCTGTTGTCACAGAGTCCTTCTGGGTCTGACAATTGAACTCTCCAGTGGTGTCGGGATGGAGCTGCCCTTTGCTTTGCAACCAGAAAGGGGCAGGAAGGAAGGACAGTGCCACACGTGTCTACCTTGTGTTCACCCCAAATCTGGGGTGTCTTTAATTGCCACCCGCCTCAGACCAGGTTTCCCCTATCACGTTTTTCATGGTGCAAATTGCAATTTGCAGTTTAGAGTAGTGCTTCTCAAAGTTTCTGGAGGTGTAGCTTGAATTTTTCCAAATTCCCAATCCATTGCAATTCCATATTTTTGTAAAATATAATAAAAATGAATTACTAGCAAAATGAAATAAAAAAAAAGATAAACAATAGAGGGCTGATTTTATTTTATTTTTTTTACTCAATTCAACTAACAGAAAATGTCTCTGTCAAATTATGATAGAAGTTTCTAAACACTTCTCTCCACATCTGGCTACCTCACCCCAGCCTGGTAACACACAAGCCATGCCTGGCCCTCATGTACACCCACCTCCAGAATCACTGGCTGGTTTATTTGTGTCCCCATGCACTGTAAGCTCCATGGGACAGAACCTCATCTGTCCTATTACCGCTATGTCCCTAAGGCCTAGAATGGTACCTGGCACATCGCAGATGTTCAGAACATTCCAGTGAATGACTGAGCAGTGAATGAACAAGCAGCCACTAATAAAGGAGGGTTTGTGGAAAAGAGGAGTCACCGGGCAGCTTGACTGGGTTGGTCACTGCTGCCCAAGTGGCAGGGGGCAGGCCGAGACATCTGCAAGCAACCTGGGGACCAGCAGGGGTACAAGGATGACTCGGTGCCACTCCCACTGCCCAGGCCTGGGAGGGGCCCAGGGCAGCAAACAGCGGCCGCTGCCAAGGCACAAGCCATGCTCTGTCTCAGAACAGCTCAGCGTGGCCCATGTCCCTGCTCTGCCTGGCAGCTTCCCTGATATCTAACCAGATTCCCTATGAGGACCTGGGTGGGAATTCCGCAGGAGCCCGGGGACCCCTGTGTGTGTGTTGGGGGGAGATCGAGAGACTCTGAGGAGGAGGCAGGTGCCTGTGGGCCGGGCTGGCCGTTCTCCGCCCTCTGCTAATGAAGCACCTGCGAGTGCCTGAGCACCCTGCAGCCAGGACAGAACTCAGAGGGAGGCCAGCAGGGACTCAGGCCGGAAGTAGGAACAGACTCTGCGGGGGCTCGGGGGCAGGAGGGAGATGGAGGGCAGCTCAGTCAAGCCCAGTGGGCTTCCCAAAGTTGGCCCCTGCTGTTTAAGACACCCGACTTCAGGAGAGAGCAGGCCGGACAGAAAGCCGCAGTATAGATAAAGAAACGGAACTTTTCTGGGCTTATCAGCCCAACCAGGAGAAATGTTGCGGGCAAAACACTCAGGACAGAGAGAAATGGGAGAGGAGGGGGCCTGGACCCAGGGGCCTCCAGGACAGGGGAGGAGGTGAGGGCAAGGTCAGACAGGAAGCCTGACCGGCCAGGACTCTGGGGGCCCCAGAGAGTGGGGAGGGGCAGGGCAGGACCAACAGGCCACTGAGGAATGAAAGTCCAGCAGGAATGAGAGACAAGAAGTAAGAACTGAGATGTGAGGACGAAGGATGGGAATTCCTGGAGGCTGGGCCTGGCCTGGCTACTGGCCACCTTTGAGGGAGGCTGTCTGGTCCAACTTCCAAGTCAGACAGCGTGGTAGCCTTGGGCAACGTCCTCAGAATTCTTTATTAATAACGGATCTGGGAAAGGCAGATTCCACCAGAAAAAAATATCCTTTACAATCTCTAGGGAGTCTATGTGCCCACTATTTTTATTTTTATTTCTTTCTGTTTTCCTATTGCAATTAGCAGGAAGAAGTTTCAGACAAATGGACCATCGTTCGCTTGACCTTTGGGAAAGTGCTATTTTTGTAGGTCAAATGGTAAGATATCAGCATTTTCACATGGTTCCACCTATTGTATTCAGGTCCAGGACAGAAGGCAGTGGGGGCTAAGGACACAAAGTTCTTCCTCAGTTGGATGTGGGTGTGGAGTGTCACCGTCCCCAAGAGACCAGAAGGACGATGGCAGCTGTGAAGAGAGAAAGCCGCTGTGTCCCCTTGGAGCAGAGGCACAAAGGGACAGTCACAGGGTAGCTGGCTCAGAAGAGCAAATGGGACGGGTCTGAGTTGGGGGAGGATGGTCCTGGAGTAGGCTCTGGGGTGGTCGGTGTCCTGGGCCAGGCTCTCCCAGGCAAGTCTCAGGACAGTCGTCAAGCCCAAAGGCCTCGGGGCTGGATCGTGCAAACGGGCTGTAAACCCAGCCCTGTAGACTTGGGCACCAGCGCTATGTCTGTCATGCATGAAATCTAAGACTGTGTTGGTTTTAGCTCAAGGTTTTAATTGGATTAGTGAGGGTTTTTTCTCCTATGGCACCCCAGCCTTTGAATGTATAGACACCCTCACCCTGATGTCCCCGGGCAGCTCAACACTAAATAGCCACCCACCCCTGGTGTGATGCGGCGGTGGCCTGACCATCCCAGGTAGACGCAACCACACTCTGCTCTGCAGAAGAAGAAATGCCCAATGTCATCGCCCCAGAACCGCCTGAGGCAACAGACACCCTGTTAGACCCTGGGCTGCAGCCACCTGCTGAGGCCGGCCACCAGAAGAGCCAGGTGAGAAGGGGCTAGCGTTGCAAGGGCTGTGGCGGCAGTGACAGCACCGTCCCCCCATTCTGCACGCCAGTAGGCCTTTGCCCAGGCCTGATGTAGGGAGAAGCTGTAACCTCGAAGCCCTGTCTGGCTCCAGATCCTTCCTGCCCTCCCCACTGCTGTCAGGACCGTGGGTGGCAGTGTGGGGAGAACCGTGACACGCATGCCCACTTGGGGAAATGCTTAGTCGCTTGGAAACATGCTCTGCTCCACCTTTGGGGTCATCCCTCAGGTTAATACACAGCTGTGGGGTTTGCGCTTCTCCATTAGCATCCTGCGGCAGGGCCACCTCTCCTGAATGCCACCCACAGAGTCCTGGGGACTCGGATGCTGGTCCCCAAGTGTCCCCTATGAGAGTTGAGCAAGTTACCAATCACTCGCACTTTGGTTTCTTATGGGGATAATAATGATATCATCAGTTATATCATGGGGCTGTTGAGAAGATGAAATGAGCAAAATGCCTAGACTAGCACCTTGTGCATAGTCAGGATTCAATAAGTGTTATACCACACAATTACATAACTATTATTGTTGTTGTTGTTGAAAAGATGCACGGATCTCTCATGCAACCCAGGGCAGGAAGGCAGCTAGGTATCAGAAATGCAAAGGAAGCAAGAACTAGCGAACCAACAGGACTCTCAGTGGCTCAGCTCTGCCCCTCCAAACAACCACGTCTATTTCATTTCATGTCTCCCTGCAGATTAGCTTTCTATGCTCCCCAATCCGACATGGCCAAATGTTGCTATCCACCCCAGCTCCTAAACACCCATGTTGTAGGCCCAGCCATGTTCCCAGGTTGACTTCCCTTGTGGACAGGGGGACGGGCCCCAAAGAAGAGAGAAATAATTGGGGCATATGCCTTCAAAGGGGTCTGCGACAGAACAAACGAGAACATTAATAGGAATTCTTCACAGGCCGCTTCAAAATGACAGTTGAATTTCTGTCCTTTCTGGAGAAGTTGCAAAAGCAAAAACCTCTTGTGAGCTTGGCTATCACTGCCGACATAGATCAACTGGGGTACTTCTTCAACTAGTACAAAACAATGTTTTCTTTTATTGGGGCCCGAATTTTGAAGAGATTGTGCTCCAAATAACAACCAGGTCAGATGGTGATAAGGAAAAGACACAGCCCTAATCCCTGGGGCCTTGGCTATTCGGAAGCTGTTCTGAAATTTGTAATGTCACTTTTACTGTACCTAATGTTATCTTCTTGTCACACTTTAAATGTTTTGTTGAACATATTAGACAAAGACAAAAAAGACCGTTGTGATAGCTTTTCTGAGGTGACGTGTTTGGTGAAGTTCAGATCATACTGACAAGTGTTCTGGGTGATTAAAATACCTGACAAATGAAATGATTGGGATCAGCTTTGTGTGCAGAAAAATAATCGAGCTCATTTTATTCATTTATTCATTTATTTATTTATTTAGAAGAGCTCACAGAAGAGCAGGGAGGAGCCATGCTGATGGCTGGGCATGCATTTTAACAAGGGAACAGGAGCCGCTTGTTTCTACTCAGGGTTCAACAATTAGAAGAGGGACACTCGTGGGGCACGTGATGCTGGGCCAGAATGCTTTTGTTTGGCAAAAGGCAAATAAATAAACATACAATCACAGATCCTGTTTACAGCTCCTCCGTTGAACGTAGGCCACTCTTGAAAAGGACAGTCTGATGTTTAAGAGTAACAGGATCGCAGAACTAGAATCGACTTTAAGAAGCGATCTAGAGAAATAACCCTACCGTCCGTGAATGGATAAATAAATAAACAAAATGTGGCATATCCCTGCAGTGGGATATTATCTGGCCGTAAACAGGAATGAAGTACTGAGACATGCTGCAGCTTGTATGAACCTTGAAAACATTATGCTAAGTGAAAGAGCCCGTCGCAAAAGGCTGCATATTACATGATTCCGTTCCTGTGAAAGTCCAGAACAGGTATATCTATAAAGACCAAAAGTAGATTTGTGGTTGCTTAGGGCTGGGGTGAGGGAATAGGGGATTGACACTAAAAGGTACGGGATTCCTTTTGTGAGGTGATGAAATGTTCTAAATTTGGCTGTGGTGATGGTTGCAGGTACTTGTGAATATACTAAAAAATATATATATATTGAATTATACACTTTAAATGGGTAAACTATAGGGTATGCGAATCCTATCTCAATGCAGCTGTTTAAGAAAAATAAATGAATGAATGAATGAAAACTGGTAACAATGGCCAAAAAAGCTATCAAAGTCATCCATACTTAGTTGGTCCCAAACACATGGAAAATGGACCTAAAAACTGAGAAATCCTGGTTGACCTGGTTGGTCTCTTGATAAACTGTTTCCTCTTGTGAATTTGCATTCATTGTATTGCCTCTTGTGTAATAAATAATACTTTTAAAATGGTAAGTTATCCCAAAATATAGGATCCAAAGTAATCTCTTTCTATTTTAAACCCAAGCAAGTAGGTGATTGGTTGTTCTATATCCCTCTGTATTGAATATTTACTATTTCACAGATGACATGTTTTTTACAAATCATGTCCTAGTTGGCTGAGTGCGGTGGCTCACACTTGTAATCCTAACACTTTGGAAGGCTGAGGCGGGAGGACTGCTTGAGGCTAGGAGTTCGAGACTAGCTGGGCAGCACAGTAAGACCCCATCTCTACAAAAAATAGAAAAATCAGTGGGGTGTGGTGGCCTACACCCATAGTCCCAGCCACTCAGTGGCTGAGGCAGGAGCATCACTTGAGCTTGGGAGTCTGAGGTTGCAGTGAGCTAAGATAACACCACTGCACTCTAGCCTGGGTGACAGAGTAAGACCCTGTCTCAAAAAAAAAAAAGTCAAAAGTTGTGGCAATTTTTAAAGCAAACGAAAACAGAGAGTAACAAGCATGTGGTAAGTTCTCTAATGCTAAAAGCCAGGGTTGTAGCTGTTCTGTCTGGAGCACTAGGGTTTGGTAGAAAGAAACAAAAGATCATTGCTTATCATCTAAATACAAAGATATAATGGACACTGTTCAAGAAACTGCTTATTCTACATACTAACAAAGTACCCCCAGAGACATGAAAAAGAACAAGCAACTACAGAAGAAATCAAAATAAAAAGAGAAGTTAAAAGAGCCCCCTGCAGCCTTGTGGGTTAAGGTAATGATCCCCAACCTTTTTGGCACCAGGGACAGGTTTCATGGAAGACAATTTTTCCGTGGACGGGGTTGGGGACGGGAGGCGGCTGAGCTCTGCCACCAGGTCCCTAACAGATGGAGGACAGATATCGGTCCTCGGACCAGGGTTGGGGACCAAAGCGTCAGGATGTAGAAGCCCCTGGGGCCTCAGAATTCTGCCAAACCCCTCAACTTCTCATGGGCAGGCAGCAAGCCAAAAGGGCCCTTGTTTTCACAAAAAGTCTTCTCCAAACCCAGGTAGATACCCAGTCCAGAGGCCATGAAGTAAAATCTATGTGGAAGCTCCCTGGAAAGTTTCGTTTGTTGGGGACAAAACTTCCGGATTCCCAAGATGAACCTGAGTGGTAAAAGCACCCCACCAGAAGCATCACCGGGTGAATCCAGTTCCCTGGCTTGGATGCAAATGCCAAAGTAACCTGTGAGACAGGCACTGTGACATGGGATGGTCTGTGAGACCCCAACCCCTAGAGCTGGTTACAGGTAAGAGCTTTTAGCCCAGCCAGGTGACAAAGGGCCACAGAGCCCCAGAAAACAGAGAAGTCTGGGAACTGACAGAGTCAGCCCAGTATTATGACCTAATAATTACCCTGGGCTTTTTTTTTTTAATCAAAAATAAATTGATGTCCAGACCTTA
>VBSM01000272.1:106790203-106828111 GCA_008086735.1 Cheirogaleus medius | reverse complement strand
AAAAAAAAAAAAAAAGGAAAGCAATCCAAATGTAGTCAACAATAGTAATATATTCCTACAATACCGTGGAACAATGGTTCACTCTTATATACAGTGTAAAAGAAACCAGACACAAATGAACACATAATGTACGATTGATTCCAGTTATATAAAGTTCAGAATTGGGAAAAACAAACTTATGGTGTTAGAAGTCAGAACAATGATCATCGCTGGGAAAGACAGTAATTGTGGTAGCTGGGAGGGGCACAGGAGGGGTTTCTGGTTGATGGTAATCTTCTATTTCTTAACCTGGCTGGTGTTTTAGAGGGTGTGTTATCTCTGAAAATTCATCGAGCACTTAATGATATGGTTGCTTTTCATTATCTGTTCTGTGTTGATAAAAAATATATTTTAAAATAAATTTTCAAAAATATCTTTTAATCATCTATATGGTAACTATAACTAATGCTAGGGACCAGTATATTGTTGTGGAAAACTATGTAAAACTACTGAATTCGCAGGTATAGTGTTGGTGTATCTGGAGAGAGCCCATATTATTATTATTATTGTTTTTTGAGACAAAGTTTTGCTCTGTTGCCCCAGCTAGAGTGCAGTGGCATCATCATAGCTCACTGCAACCTCAAATGCCTGGGCTCAAGTGACCCTCCTGCCTCAGGCTCCTGAGTAGCTTGGGCTACAGGCACGCACAACCACACCCAGCTAATTTTTTCTATTTGTAATAGGGATGGGGTCTTGCTCAGGCTGGTCTCAAACTTCTGGCCTTAAGCGATCCTCCTGCCTTGGCCTCCCAGAGTGGTAGGATTACAGGTGTGAGCCACTGCACCTGGCCAGAGAGCCCAAATTATATCAGTGGTAACCATTATTGTTTGGTATTGTTGATGGCTGAAGCCCTAAGTCTTATACCTAAATGTGGGTATTGGCCCTACCACAGTGTTTAAAAACCTAATCTTGGAGTTTAAAGTAATTTAAGATACTGTAAATGCAGAACGAAAGATCTAGCCTATAATGACCTGGATCTGGGCAATTGGTTTTCCCTTCACGTCTTACTTTGGAACTGAACTTATCCTAAGAGCACACCTGGGACCTCTTTACCTTTATGCGATGGATGGTTCCCTGCAAGTCTTCAGAAGATGGGATCTTGATGAATAAACCCCAGAGAGTCAAAATCTAAGAAGTGTCAGGGAAGAAACTGAAGGATTTCTTTAGGACTTTTCCCTTTGGGTTAGTTTTAACAATTTAAATTTTATCACGCCCTCTTCTAAAATTGTATTATTCCTGCAGTGGCTCAGTGACTAAAGAAAAAGATACAAATATTATCTTAACAGAAGAGTTGGAGCTTTTTAAAAGTAACTTATTGGGGTGTCATTTATATAGTACATATTCGCCCATTGGCACTGAACATTTCAAAGATTTTAGTAAATTTCTAGACTTATGTAACTGTCACCATAATCCAATTTTAGAATATTTCCATCACCCCAAAAAGTTTTCTCATGCTCATTGACAGTTAAACCTTGGTCTCACTCTCAGCACTAAGCAGCCGCTGCTTGGCTTTCTGTCACTATCAATTTGCCTTTTCTTGATGTTTCGTATAAATGGAATCATCCACTGTAGTCTGTTATGTCTGGTTTCTTTCACTTAGCACAACGTTTTCAAGGTCCACTCATGTTGTAGCATGTGTCAATAATTCATCTTTTTTGTTGCTGAATAATATCCTGTTATATGGATCTATCCCATATTATTCATCCATTCACCAGTTGATGTATGGATTGTTTCCAGTTTAGGATCATTATGAATAGAGTTGCTATGAACACTCTTGTACGTGTCTTTGTGTGGACTAATGTTTTTATCTGTCTTGGGAGTGAAATTGCTAGGTTGTGTAGTAAATTTATATTTAACTTTTTAATGAAACCACTCAACTGTTTTTCTAAAGTGTTTGTACCATTTTACATTCCCACCAGCAATGTATAAGGGTTCTAGTTTTTCCCCATCCCTGCCAACACTTATTTTTAAAATAGTAATCCAGCAATCCCTCTTCTGGGTATTTACCCAAAAGAGTTGAAATCAGAATGTCAGAGAGATGTCTGCACCTCCATGTTCCCTGCAGCACTATTCCCAATAGCCAAGTTATGGAATCAAACTAAGTGTCCGACAAGAGACGAATGGATAAAGAAAATGTAATATACATACACAGTGGAATACTATTCAGACTTAAAAAATAAAAAGAAATTCTATCATTTGTGACAACATGGATGGAATTAGAGAAGGTTATGCTAGGTGAAGCCAGGCACAGAAAGACAAATACTGTATGTTCTCACTTATATGTGGAATCTAAAACAATAGAACTCATAGAAACAGAGAGTGGAAGGGTGATTGTCAGTCTGGGGTCTGGGAGGAATGGGAAGATGATGGTCAAAGGGTACAAAGCCTCTGTTAGATAAGAGGAATAAGTTTTTATTTGAGATCTATTGCACAGCATGGTAACAGTTAAAAATAGCAAAGTGTACATTTCAAAATTGCCAAGAGTAAATTTGAAATGTTCTCACTACAAAAAATGATAAGTATTGGAGGTGATGGATATGTTAATTAACTTGATTTAATTATTCTAAATTATATTCATAAACCATAACATCACTTTGTACCCCACAAATATATACAACTATAATTTGTCAATTTATAATAAAAATATTTAAATAAATAAATAAAATTGTCTCCATTCTAGTAGGGATTCTGCAGTAACTCACTGTGGTTTTAATTTACATTTCTATAATAATGGTGAGCATCTTTCTGAAATATCTGAAACTATAAAATAAAATCTGCTTGTAATGATGACTATGCAATGATGAAATAGAATATTAAAATAATACTATAATTTTATTTGCCCAGCAACCTCAATCAAAACTATTTTCATCATTTTATTATCCATCATTTTCAAGATCATCATCAAAGAGTGCCTATTTATGCATTGGCCTTTCACCAGCAGCTCTGCAAAAATGAGTCATGCAGGTAAGATTCATGCCCTGCAGGAAGATAGAAAATTTTCCTCTGGTTATTTATAGGGCAATTTTTCTCTTGCTTAGATATATTATCTTCCTATCATGGGGAAAAAAAGGTAACAAAAATAAGCTGCTCAAACAAACAAACAAAAAAACCTCTGTGAGTTCAGTTGATTGTTCAGGGTCCAAATAAAATAAAATAATGAAAAAATCTTAGTGAAGTCTGTAATTCTCGTGGCAGGGATGTGCAGCAGAAACAGGGAAGCCAGATGGCCCAGGGTGATCCTAAGTAATTCCTGGTGAATGATGTCGCCCCAATCAGAAGCAGAGAGGCCAGGAACAGGCCCATGCTCATTGCTGGGAAGGAGCATTTTATAGGATGTGGGTTGTATTCTCAGATTTAATGCTTTCTGTATAATTACCTAATGGTTTTGCGTGTGTGTGTGTGTGTGTGTGTGTGTGTGTGTTTAGAGACAGTGTCTGGCTCTGTCACCCAGGCTGGAGTACAGTGGTGCAATCAGAGCTCACTGAAGCCTTGAACTTCTGGGCTCAAGCAATCTTCCCGCCTTGGCCTCCCAAGTTGCTGGGATTACAAGGCATGAGTCACCGTGCCCGGCCATGTTTCTTCTGTATGTAAAGAGATGAGATGAGTTCAAGCCTTGGTAAGTTCCTAAGAACTTCATGGAACCTTCGGAAGAAAGATCTTAGACTTCTCCAGAATCTTCTTAAGAGATTGAATGTTCTAGATCTCCTTTCACATTTCCATTTCACATGCCATTCCTAAATGAAGTAAGCTCTAAAGTCCTGTTACAAAAATCCCAATTCAGGAAGAATAAAGAGCCCACAGACTGCAGTCACCTGCTGAGCCCAACAGCACCTCTGAGAACTAGACCATTTGTAAAGATATCAAAGAATGGCCTTTTTGGTAACCTTGTTCTTTTTTTTTTTTTAAGAGACAAGGTCTTGCTCTGTCACCCAGTCTGGAGTGCAGTGGCACAATCATAGCTCACTGTAACCTTGAATTTAAGCAATCCTCCTCCAGCCTCCTGCATAGCTGTAACTACAAGTACATGACACCATACCCTGCTAATTTTTAATTTTTTTTTTTTGTAGAGACAGGGTCTTGAACTCCTAGCTTCAAGTGATGCTCCAGCCTCAGCCTCTGAAGTGCTGGGAGGACAGGGGTGAGTCATCACGCCTGGCCAATAACCTTGTTCTTTTCCTCTAGAACTTCTTGGCCCATACGCCCATGCCCCAGTTCTTAATTTATATTCTGGCTGGAGGACACCAAACATATGCAGGGCAGACTTATAGAAATTGTGCCCTTGCTTCCACTCCTAGAAATACACCCAATGGAAAAGGGTCCATGTGTCCATCAATAGCCATCTACAGGCATGGTCAAGGAAGTGTTATTTCTAATAGCCGCAAGCTGGAAACTCCAGATACTTATCCATAAGAGAATGAATGAATAAATGGTGATCTATTCACACAGGGGAGTTCTATTCGGCAATGAGAATGAGCTATCTACAACTTCACATAACAGTATGGGGGATTCTCACAAACATGTTAAGGAGAGAAGCCAGACACAAAAGAGCACATACTATTTGATTTCATTGACAGCAAGTTTGACATTAGGCAAATCCAATCTACAGTGTTGGAGGGGTCAGTGACTCGAAGGAAGCACAAGGGGTTACCCTGGGGGCTGGCTGTGCTGATTTTGATCTGGCTGCTTCCATGAGCCTATTAACTTTGCAAAAATATGATTTTTTTTGTGATTTATGTAGTTTTCTGTAGGTATATTATTCTTCAATTAGAAGTTTACATTGAAAAATTAGCCTAGAAAGAAGAAAAGATGGTTTAATTTCCTTCATAGTAATATTCATAACAAAATTGCTATGAATTTTCCTTTAAAATATATGCTCTTCAATATATTCTTCACACAGACCTCTGAGATTTAAAGAGAAATGATAAGCTGGGCACAGTGGCTCTTGCCTATAATCCTAGCACTTTGGGAGTGCGAGGTGGGGTGATCACTTGAGCCCACCAGTTTAAGACCAGCTTAGGCAACATAGGGAAGCCTCCTTTCTACAAAAGAAATTGAAAAAATTAGCTGGGGGTCATGGCATGCGCCTGTAGTCCAAGCTACTCAGGAGGCTGAGGCAGGAGGATCCCTTGAGCCTTTGAGGTTGCTGTGAGCTAGGCTGACACAATGGTACTCACTCTAGCCTGGGCAACAGAGTGAGACTCTGTCTCAAAAAAACACAAAAAACTCACACGTGAGATGGCTGTCAAAAAATAATATAAAAGGTTAAGGTCAGAAAATAAAAAAACAAACAAAAAACAAAAAAATAATAAATAATAAATAAATAAATATTAATTAATTAATTAAATAAAAAGATCTGGCAAAAACTTATGAAAATAATTAAAATTATCAAGAAAAATAATTGAATCATTAACATCTTTTGTCATTGAACCTCAAGCAAAGCATATATTATACTTAAGATATCAATTGTATGTTCGAAATCATGTGATCCTCAATACAGCATTTTACAAAAACTTCACTAAACTTAGTAAGTTTAGCAGCCTGTTTTGCAATTCCTTGTTTAATACAGAAGTTTAAAATGAAACATACCACTGGGAAAACACTTTTTCTTCCTCCTACAGGAAAACTGGTTAAAATAGCAAATAGAAAAAAATGGGCAACCAATTGAAATGCATTGTTTTCTTAGCAAATCCACAGGAAGGCTCAAAGAAAATTGGGCTAGAGATGTGAAGAAACCAATGTTACAACAAATCATGCAGTGTGGGAGGTCTGAGTACAGTCGGGTGTATGTACAGATGTTTCTAACATGTTTCAGCTTGTGATATTTGCAAGATTCTGTTTCAATAATGAGATTCAGTAGAAGCTACTTTTTGTGAGCCACTAAAAGAAGGATGTGTCAGAGAAGTCATCCTCAACCATAAGTTACCTCTTTAAAAATGTATATTTTATGGAAAACCTAGATATGTATAACCATAAAATTACTTCTTTAAAAATGTATTTTGGCCAGGCATGGTGGTTCACCCCTATAATCCTACCACTTTGGGAGGCTGAAGTGGGAGGATCACTGGAGGCCAGGAGTTCAAGACCACCTTGGGTAGCATAGAGCAACAAGACCTGGCTCTACAAAAAAAAAAAAAATTTAGCCACGCTTGGTGGTGTGCACCTATAGTCCTACATAACTTGGGAGGCTGAACCAGGAAGATCCTTTGAGCCCAGGAGTTTGAGGTTGCAGTGAGCTATGATGATGCCACTGCACTCCAGCCTGGGTGACAGAGTGAGACTGTGTCTCTAAAAAAAAAAAAGAAAGAGTTGAATATTTAAAAAAATCCTGACAAACTTTAAAAAATCTTAAAGCAGGAACTATTTAAATCTAAAAATATCTTAAGCAAAAAGGTGACTATCAGACATTCTTTCTTTTCAAAATATTTATTTTAAGTAGAAATTTATATAATGTACTATATACAGGAAGACAACCACATGTAAAATAATTAAGTCAAAAACTTTGAGGAATACACTCATTTGGTCATCAAAATATAAAAAACTCAAAATAATTTTACATTAGATATTTTAATTAAAAATAATGATAGTCCATTCAAGTAACAAGCCCAAAGCTGTCATTAACTAAAAGGAGTTACAGTTCTAATCCTTACATATGCATACAAACAGTCCTTATACAATAATCATGTATTTTTTTAATCCAGAACTGTCCCCAGAAATTCATAACTTTTTCTTTGTTACTCTTATGGAAATTATTCAGTATTTTTTGTCTGTTTTTTTATAAACGAATTTTTTTTTCAAAATACTACTAACTGCATCAACAACGGATTAACATTGGGATTTAATATCTAAATTGTTTTTACAAAAGTAGAAATAGCTAAGTAATGAGTCTCAGGTTAAGTGAGAGGTGGGGGTGGGTTACTGATCTATACAGGAATAATTTGTAATCTGATCAGCAGAGTGACAATGCTCAATGAGCTTTGAAAGTTGGCTCCACCTGATAACAACCAGTGTTGACACAAACCTCTTTGTCCTGGAACCCTTTCTCAAAGGTATGCATGAGTGCACCAAAAAAGAATCCCCAGGAGAAAGAAAAGTAAAAGCTAGCTCTTGCCATGAGTAGAGTGCTGAGCAGCCCCCAGCCTCTGCAGGCCCAGCAATGGTTGCAAAGTGTCCTGGCTTGGCTGTCCCCAAGAGGACAAGGGTGGGGCAGGCCTGGACCAAGGCCCAGGAGGAGGAGCCCGGTGGGGCTGTGGTGGAAGAGAGACCGATTCACTGATTCATTCGTTGGAGGAGCACTCACAGTCCCCTGGGGGGTCGCCATTCGGAAGCTGGCCCTTACCACAGAGGCCCCCCCTTCCACCTAAGGGCTGGTCTCTGCTCTTTCCTCCTTGGCTATTTTCCTCCAGACCTTCCAGCTCCTGGCAGGGAAGATGGCAGGGCAGGGTTTCTTCCTCTTGCTCCTCATCCTCGGAGTCAGACCCGTCAGACTCATCGTTGTAGAAGTGAATAGTGGCTTGCACTGGGAAACTGGCCAGAACTTTCTCCCCAGATCTCTGCAGGTATTCTTGACGTTTGGAAGCGGGTAGATAAAGTCTAATATGTTAGAAACAAATACACCATTAATCAACCTGAAAACAGTCCTAAACTCCTTCTAGAGGATCCTTTTTCCTAGAAGCAGCGAAATCCCCAGTCAGTGTTTTCCTAAGTCATGGAATTGCGGGCACCTAATAGAAAGACCTGGTGACAAGCCCCACCCTAGTTCAGAAGTGAGCTGTCGTCTGAACGAGCAAATCCAGAGTAGAAAAGATGTGCTTGGGGAAAAAAACCAGAAAGGAAAAAAAGAAAAAAGCTTAGATATATAGAATTTGAAGGCCCTAAATTTCAGGTCTTATGGAATTTAGGATTCTCATAATACATGGAAAGTATTTCAGATATTCTCCCCCTCCCTATAATATCCTATCCTTTACTTTGCATTCACTAATTTATTTGTATTTTCTCTTGTGGTCTTCTGAGGAAGTGACAGGTTTGTCAATTGAGTACTGCTTATTTGCAAAGCTTATTTCAATATCCCCTTTTTTGATTTTTTTTTTTTTTTTTTGAGACAGAGTCTCACTCTGTTGCCCGGGCTAGAGTGCCGTGGTGTCAGCCTAGCTCACAGCAACCTCAAACTCCTGGGCTCAAGCGATCCTTCTGCCTCAGCCTCCCAAGTAGCTGGGACTAACTACAGGCATGCACCACCATGCCTGCTAATTTTTTCTATATATTTTTAGTTGTCCAATTAATTTCTTTCTATTTTTAGTAGAGACGGGGTCTTGCTCTTGCTCAGGCTGGTCTTGAACTCCTGACCTCAAGCGACCCTCCCGCCTCAGCCTCCCAGAGTGCTAGGATTACAGGCGTGAGCCACCATGCCCGGCCAATATCCCCTTTTTTGGATAAAGGAGAAAAGAGAGAGAGAGAGGAAATACTCTCCTACAAGTAAAGTATGACAATGTTTTACTTCCTAAGATTTCCAATAGACCAGTGGTTCTCAACTCCCAGAGGACATTTGGCAGTGTCTGGAGACACTTTTGGTTGTCACAACTGAGGGGAAGCTACTGGCATTTAGTGGGTAGAGTCTAGGAATGCTAGCAAACATCCTACAATGCACAGGACAGCTCCCGCAACAAAGAGTCATCCAGCCCAAAATGTCAGTCGTGCCAAGGCTGAGAAATTCTGCAATAGACAGACTGTGTATCTAAGACAGAAATATAAGCATAGTTTAGTTTTTAGCCATGTTAAAAATTAGGTATTTATGCTGACGTATTTATAAGATGAATTTGTAGGATGTCTGGGATTTACTTTAAAATATACTAACAACAGCCGGGCACAGTGGCTCACACCTATAAATGCCAAGGCAGGAGGATTGCTTGAGGCCAGGAATTTGAGACCAGCCTGGGCAATGTAGCAAGACCCTGTCCATTCAAAAAAAAAAACATTGGTGGGCGTGATGACATGCACCCATAGTCCCAGCTACTCTGGAGGCAGGAGGATTACTTGGGCACAGGAGTTTGAGGTTGCAGTGAGCCATGATGACGCTGCTACCCTCTAGCCAGAGTGACAGAGCGAGACCTTGTCTCAAAAATAAAATAAAATATGCTAATAACAGCAACAAAAAGTCATTGGGGGGTGATAAATATGATCAGATCAGAAGAATGTTGACAACTATTAAGGCCGGTGATTGGGTACATGGCAGTTCAACCGTACTATTCTCTCCACTTTTGTGTATGTCTGAAATCTTCTGTAATAAAAATATAAAATGAAATTATATATCCAGCGTGAGATGCATAGTTACATGGCTGTGGCTAGTGCCCCCGCAGTCATGGCTTGCTCAACCGAGCATAAAAGCTTCCCCATTGATTCTATGAGGATGGAAAACCACTAATGTAAGGATACCAGGAAGGCTTCCCTCTCACCAAGCCGAGGGGCTCTGAATTTCATCTCTAGAAATGAGTGTCTTTGGGTTATATTAAAGCTTTCTAGAGTAACCCTCCTGGGTGTCCAGGGCAAAAACACCCCGAGGAGTGGTTAATTTTGGTGAAGGAAATGAGAGATCAAGAGAGATAGAGAATAAGACAGATAAAAGCTCTAAAATGGATGCAATGTAGGCAGGATACAGCAGTGAAAATCCTGGGCACTGTCAGGACCACGGACGCACAACTGAGAGGCTGGAGGGAAACTCTGCGTGGAAGGCACTCTGCATCCGCTGTGCCGGAGCCGTCTCTATCCCTCGTTTACTCAACACATAGATTCTGAAAATCTGCTTTGCACTAGACAATACATTAGCTTATATTCTGGAAGAGAAACAGAAATGTACCTCAATATCTAAGTAAATAAATAGATATGCATATCCAATTCATATGCGATTAAATTTAACACAAGGCATAACATGTATCAATTAAAGGTATAAAGAAGAGAGGCCAATTGCACCTTGCAGCCGAAACACCGAATGAATGAATGAACACATGAATAGTTTCCGGAAACCCAACAAAATATCCTGAAGTTCTTTGGTCTGAGGAAACTAAATTATATCAAAAAATATATTGAATTATTTTCCACTTTGTTGAGAATTTATATGGTTGAAGACACGAAAGTGTTTTAATGCTTCTATTAAAGGGAAAGGACAGATTTCTTATTGTGAAGTCATATATTACCTTACAGGATGCTGAAACCCAAAGGCTCCCTTTGATCCAAAAGTTTGTTGGGCATCTCCGGGCTCAGGCTGTAAAGACAGACACATCCAAACACAGATACAGTCAAGGAGCCTCTGAAGGTGACATCCTGAAGTTTTAAAAAATAGAATCTCAGTAGTCTGCAATTGTTCTGTACCAATTTTAGAGAGTTTAAACACCTTAACAGTAGCTGATAAGCCCCTGTTCCTTTTACTGTGGCCCAAAATGTCCCAGGCGCTGTGCGGGATTCAAAGATGGAAAGGGTGGGATGCAGTGCCTTGGTCCAGACGCTTTACAATCTAATGGGGAGAGGTGCATAGGTATGCAAATGACTAAGCTACAAAACGTAATATGGTAATGTACTCATGACTCTAAGTGTGGAGAAGGATCAGGAAACGGTTCATGCAGTGACATCTGTGGCACATAGGTGCACAATTCTGAGGCTGTTCCGGAAGAGGAGAGCATCAGATTCAGAGGGGTGAGAAAACAGACGGCACAGGCGGGGAACAGTGGGCATCCCAGCGTGGAACGAATGAGACGCTGCGATGCTCAGAGGTCTTGATGGCAGAATGCCGTGAATACCCACTACTGAGTTTAGGTCTGATTCTAGATACAGGCACTGCTGGCTGATTTTTGAGCCAGGGAGTTCAACAATCAGATCTGTATTTCAAGGACAGTGGTGGCCGCTGGGAGAGGTGCATAGATCATGTTGGTGAAGAAAGGAAGGTACTAGTCTTGGCAAGAGGTTATAAAGGTATGAGTGCAGGTAACAGCGATCGGAGAGGAATGGAAGGGCAGAGTCCAGGTACACTTCAGAAGCATCCAAAGGTTGGAGACCACTTGAGTAGCAGGAGCCAAGGAGAGGCGCAGCTAGTCTGAGCACCAGGCAGCTAAGGACAGCATTAGTGAGGACAGGACACATCAGAAAGCCAGGTCTGTCCATGCTAACCACTGACCAGTGTCACCAGGAAGATGAGGGGATGGTCACGCTCTACCTGTCCAGGGTTGATCCTGTTCTGCCCAAACCCCTGAGGGGGCTAGGCATGAATGGATATGGCCAGGTTATCCCAGAGGCTGAGAAGCCAGAAATTGTCATTTGATCTCAGGTCTCTGAAAGCTTAGTTACTGTGGAGAGTGAGGAGTGGGGAGCTCTGGACCACCATGCTGGGATGACCTGAAAATGAACCGAGATGGGCTGGGGCAGTGGATCTGAGATCAGACGAGATCGGGCGCGTTCAGGCTGGTATGGCCGTAGTAGGGGGGGGCAGTGGATCTGAAAGACCGAGCCCTTGGAGACCATGGAGTTTAGTGGGAACCAGATCAGGGACCTTGGCGGGGAGGGGTTTTGTGTGTGTACATGACACATTGTGTGTGTACATGACATGAGCGAATCAGCCCGCGGGGAGCCTCCGCAGACATGACGCTGTATCAGCCACATTTCTGTAATACACTGTGATGAGCTAAAGGAAGTACAATGAGGTTCTCTGGAACAAAATCTTTTCCATAAAGTTGTTCACTTTTTGGGTGCTACGGGAAATTACTTCTGTGTTAAGCTCTGTTTGCAGTTATAAAATGCTCCTCAGACTCCCTCTACCACCACAAGCAATCCTGTCCTGCTAAAGACAATTTTACACCCCGAGACGGGACAGGGTCCACCCGACATGCAGACTTTGGTGGACACCAAAAGGCAACGGTAGGTGGTTCGGAGAAAAAAAACAGCTTCTTTCAAGCGTCTGGTTCTGACTAGCCTCTGTGAAACATCCAGTACACCTTTGTAAACTTTAAAACCCTTATACCACAAACATTTACAGCTTTAAAAATTTTACACCATAAATATCCTGATTATTTTCCAGAAGGATCTTGTTCGAGATCCTTTTCTTATGAGGGAAATGTCTAGATATTCACATATTATAATTAAACACAGGGACAGAAATGTATACAAGGTAAGCTCTGTGCTTAAGGTATGTAGGTATGTGTATGTGAGTGTGTTTTCTTCCTTTTTTTAAAATTTTTATTTTAGAGACAGGGTCTCACTACTACGTTGCCCAGACTGGTGTTGAACTCCTGATCTCCCCCCTTGACCTCTTGGTGTGTTTTCTCAAGAGCAAGAGAACAGGCGTGAGCAGAGAGACTTCCATCGAGGGTGGGCCTTCTCCCATGTGTGCCTGTGACCCAGGGCGAAGGCCAAGGCAGGCAGATAGGACGGGCCCAGGAGAACAAACAGTCCCTGACCTCTTCCAGGAAACTGCCTCGCTTGCAGTGCCGGCAAGTGGCCAAGAGGGAAATGCAACCAAGGTCAAGAAGGGTCTAGGTTTTCCAGGCAGGCGAGGGAGATCGCTGTCTAGGTGTGCTAAGAGCACCAAGTGGGTGACGGTGGCTTCGCTGCTCAGGACACAGAGGAGCCTTGAGGCCTTCCCTCAAATTTAGATTTTATTCTAATTTTTATCTGCTTGCCGGGAGTCCTGGTACAGGTCACCAGGCCACAGCCCCCCTCACTGGCACCACTCCCTGCTAGTGGCATTTCTTGAAGAACACAGAACGGGGTTGAGCCCAGGAATTCTCCTGCTTTGTCGGGAGAGGGCGCTGTTGAGCAAGACGCGTTCCCTCCCGCGCGGGGCAGCGCTCACCTGCCGGGCTGCGGGGAACCGCGTGCGGTGCGCACAGCCCCCACGGAACACCCACTCTCCCCCCACCCAAATCCATGGACACAACTCTTCCTCCAGGGTGACAGGCCACCGATCGACGAGAAAGTTGCTACAGCTTAATATTTTTCTGCAAGTAATCTTCATTTTTCTCACAAATGGCCTTCTCATTATAAATAGAAAAAAAACCAGACACCACCTGCCTTACTTAGGAAGTGTGCTATGATATTTCCATTCTTGCAAACAACTGCTAGGCTCCACACACATTTATTTAAAAGAAAATTGAATAATCATAAACATCTATATTATCTCTCACACAAGCACCTTTAAATCTTTTAAGAACTTGAGTCTGAATGCAAAAGAAGGAATTATTTTACATTATTTAGATATTGCATGTAAGAATAATTTAGGCTAAAAATCTTATCTCTTGTTAATTTGATATAGATTTTATTTGCTTCATTCTTTAAAGTAAATAACAGTAACTGAACTAAAACTCCCAACATTCAGATTAATTTAATACAGTAGCCTAAATATCAAAATATAGCAGAGTGCTGTCCCACACCCAAATTTTCTTACTGTATTCCAAATAATTGCACAGTAAGCCATATGCCACGTGTGTTATGTAAATTAAATACATGGTCCTTCCCAGCCTGGTTAACTCCAGCATGTTAAGTAAGTCATCAAAAAATAAATAAAATAAAAGTCATCAATTTATATTTTAAACAATTTAAATAAGTTTGTTATATAACAAAGGAAAGGTAAATTCTATGAAAGCAAGTCATTACATCAATAAGTATAAAGCAATTTAGTTACCGGTGCAAGCTAACAAAAGAATAGTAGTGGCAATTAATCTTTGCCCACAAAGCACTTGGCTTGAGTGTATTTGCTCAGACAACATGAGTTACCCCAGGAGTGCTTGCAGACAGCGGCCAAAGTGCTTCAGAAAGGGCCAGACGGCGGGTGAGGGCTTTTAACTGCAACTTCTGAGCTCCCTGGTCGGGGCTCTGCCCTATTTGCACCAGCTGAGAGCTAATGGCACACTCAGCTTATTTCTAAGTTGAGGGGCTGTGACTGCCTTCTCCCCTCCCCTCTCAACCTGCTGGTTTGCAGAAGAAACCCCAACAGAAACCCCTTATAATTCCCATGAAACAGCTATGCCATAGTGGCTTTGCTTTTCAAGAAAGGAGAAGCCATCAGGAGCCCAATCTATAATGTGACTCAGGTCTGAGTAATACCTTACTCACACAGGCTCTCCAGCCTCGAGGCACTAATGAGTTAGATGTCCCAGGGAGGCCTTTCACGGTCCCTTTATTTTAGAGATGGTGCCACTTTCTGGCTGGACTGGTTACCTCCAACGCCCACATTTAACCTTACCTGGCTTCCAGTTGTGGCCGGCTCAGCATCTCCGGGTGTCAGGGTCCACGGTCTCCACGGTGCGGGGCTGGAATGCAAGCACCAGTAGGGAAAAGACATTTCTGCTGTCTTTTAAAATTTTGAGAGCTAGTCTCATTTCTAGTGTCTGCCTGAAAAAGAGTCACTGGACACCCCAGAATGTTCCCTCAAGTTCTCCATGCGCGTTTTTCTCTCCAGATGCACCCCCAGTTCTCTACCTTCAATTAGGTTCTGAGAAGGTAGGTCCCAAATCTGACACTATTATTAGGGAACACGTTAGTTGAAGGATTTCTCTCCCAATTAAATCTGACTCGATGCTTCAATTCTGGACTTCCCACGACAGCTGGCTACTTTGATGCTTTCAGGGGTGGGGAACCTGCGGCCTCAAGGCCACATCTGGCCCTCCAGATCCCCCAGTGCGGCCCCTTGACGGAATCCAAACCTTATCAAATTCCTTTATTGAAAGGATTTGTTCTGTAAAATTTGGATTCAGTCAAAAGGCTGCTCTCAAGGATCCAGAAGGCCACGTGTGGCCTCAAGGCCTCAGGTTCCCCACCTGGCCTCGATCACAGAAAGATTTTGATTCTACAGAGATGATTTTAGAGTTCTACAACGCAAAAAAGGGAAAATCCGTTTTTCCTCTTTGGCTACCTGGCCCACCCACCCCCTTCCCTACCTCCCCGACTAATTTGATTTCCTTAAACCAGCCAAGGGCTGGTAACGGCGATAGCGAGCGCTGATCCCCAAGCGCAGGGAAACCAAAGACTGCCACCAAGAAAGTGACAGTCAAAGTGAGGGGTCCCTTTGCAAGGCTGGCTTACGGTCCAGAAACGTTAGTGTTTCCCAGCCGGGTAAATTCAGACCTCCTATAAACCCAAGTGTCGGCACATTTCTTTGCCAGGTACCTCCTGGGCCTCCGCGGTTCAGAGCTGTACGTTGGAGCCCAGAGAAGCGGGCGCCTGTCTGTGTCCGGGCTAAGGAACTTGCTCGGCGTCGCCGTCGAGCTCTGGGGGCTCCGCCCGGCCTCGGGGGATTCGGTGTCGCGGGAGCCCCCGCCCGCTGCGCTCCCCGCACCCCCACGGCGCGCGCCTCTCCACGCGTCCAACTATGCCGCCAGGACACCCTCACCTGTCTGGGCCGCGCGGTGGCGGTGGCCTCCGGGACCCGTCCTCGGGGCAGTGACAGATGCTCCCCTGAGCCTCCCGAGCTCCGGCGGCCGCGGCCTCGGGTCTCATGGTGCCCGCGGAGCCCGCGCCACTCCAGCGGGGCCGGCCCCAGACCGCGCCTCCCTCCGCTCGGGCGAGCGCACTCACCTCCCCGCGCGCCGCGCGCCAGGTTTAAAAACGGGGGCGGGGCGGGGAGGCGACAAAGGAAAGAGTGGGGAGTGGGGGTGGGGGGACAGGAGGGCTCCGGGAGGGGGTGCGGAGGGGATGCGGGGTGGCAAAGGGGAAGCCCGGGCAGGAGGAGGGGAAAAGACGAGAGAAGTTCCCAGTGGGGACCGGCAAGCCGGGGATGGGGAGGAGACAGGAAAAGCTCAAGGAGGGGGCGCCGCGCGGCCCGGCGGGGAAGAGGGGTGTCAAGGAGAGGGTTTGGGGAGGCCGGGGCCAGGGTGTGGAAGAGACAAAGGAAAACGCGGGAGGGGCGCCAAGGGCAGGGCGAGGAAGTTCGGGGAGGAGACGGCGGGAAGTGACAAGGGAAGCGCAGAGAGCGAAGGCAGGCACCCGGGTCACGGGGCGTTTCCATCGGGCGCTCTCCCCGCGGGATGTGGGGCAGCCTCGGTTCTGGGGACCCACGTGGACCCGCCGAGCCTTCAGGACTGGACCGCGGGCGCCCGGGACGCCCCGACCTCGGGGCCTGAACCCGCGGCGAAGCGGGTGGAGTGGGCGCGCGCGGATACTTCCAGGCGATGCAGGGCCACGGACTGGACCGAGAAGGGGCGCAAAGAGAGCGCACTTCCCACCGCAGGGGGCTGGGAAAGAACGAGGCTTATTCACGAAGTGGGGGCGGGGGGGCGGCGGGATTTCCTTCGAATGGCCCCTGGCCTGGCTCAGAAAGTGCCTCCCGGGCCGTGGGGACACTTTCCGGTCGCAGGTCAGGGTGGGAGGAACGCGACTCCTTCGGTAGTGGCACGCGACGGGCCCGGCCCCCGGGGTTCCCCGCTCTGGTAGAACCTGCCCCTCAGGGGGCCCCTGGCGCTGGGTCCGAGCACTGGGGCTTACCCGATGACATTTAAATGACCTTAAAGAATGTTAAAAAATCGAAGACCTTCAAGGATTAAAATGTTTTCACGTTTTTTTCTTTAAGATGTTGTCAACAATAATTAAACCTAATTAAAGGCAAACAGTAAAGATGAAGAATTAACAACTTTGAACAATTTTATGCAAATAATGTAAAAGAAACTGAGTATACTGGGGGGCGGGATTCAAAGGACATTGGCCGCATCGCAGCAATAAAGTCCCGTGTTACATCTACCGATGAGGAAAAGGTTTTTAAAAAGAACACCGAGCAACGCGCGGTGGGTGCTTTAAAATGGGTGTCTTCAGGGTAGCAATGCAATCAGGGTACCTTTCTGAGAAGGTCTGATAACCTGTATCATGTGCTTTCAAAATATTCATTCACCCGTTGGCCTAGTCCTTCTTCTTCAGTGTCTATACTAAGGATGTATTTGAAATGGGGATGAAGATGTATTTAATCACAGAGAAGTCTTCATTTTAGTGTTATTTATAATGTTGAAAACTATGTCTAAAAATGTGGCAGAGATTGAATGATAGTAAGATATTACACAGCTATGAAAAATATTTTTAGAGTTTTGAACAGCATGGGAAAATGCTTACAATACAATGTTAAAGGAAAAATGCGTATAGATAGGATGCGAACTATGTACAAAGGCTACAAAAAACAGAAGTGGCTGCTGAGTACTGAGATTACTAAGGATTTTGAGAGGCTTTCAAAAATGTTTTCTGAGTTTTCAACAATGAATATATTACTCTTTTATTGCGGTGAAATGTACATAACATTAAAATGATCATTTTCAGCGGCAGTAGGCACCCTCACATTGTTGTGCAACCATCCCTCTATCTCCAGAACTTTTTCATCATCCCAAACTGAAATCCTGTCCCCATTAAACAATAACGCCCCATCCTCCCACCCCCAGTGCTTGGTAACCATCATTCCACTTTCTGATCTATGAATTTGACCATTCCAAGCACTCACATAAGTAGAATCATTTGTTCCTTTCTGGAGCATATATTAATTTTATAATCTTCACTCCAACCCTGCAAATCAGGCATTATCCTCAGTTTACAGAGGAAGAAACTGGAGTTCTTAGAGGTTAAATGACTGGTGCAGTCACCATCTGGTTAGAGAGCCAGGCCGGGCATTCCTGCCAAGTACATGGGCTTCAGAAACTGAACATCACCAAAAATAAATTTAAAGGGCAAAAGGATCCGACATAACACCTGCACACAGTAGACACTTGGTTTTCTCTTATTTTTTGTTTTTTCTTCTGCCAAATACCGTGTAAGACCACAATGACCAACGCTGGGATAATGTGAGCAACAAAATAAAGTAGCATTTGATTATAACTCAAAGTGTAAAATAAATATCCATGAGTTCATATTGAAATCAATAAATATTGAATAAATGAAAACACGGGGAGAAGAGACACATCTCCTTAGTAGAAGCATCCCAAATAATTTATGTAGATAATCTGTCTTCGAGAAAGTAGGATATAACTACATAAATAGTAATTAAAATCCATGACTATGTGTGTTTTGATGAAAATGTATTTAATGAAAAATACATTCACTGGTAATATAAAATGAGGTTTTTAAAACAAAGTTCTTACTGTAGATAGAAGAATTAAAATACAGTAAAGAGACACATTGCTCTTGAGATGGTTGGGGATTCAAAGGGCTTTTGTGTTACCGAGAACATCATTATTGTAACTATTTCTTAAACTTTATTTGGATCTATGGAAGATCTTCATGATAGAGGAAGTCATTTGGGAAAGGAGAAAGAAATCCTAAGAAAGCTAATTAGGCCGCTGGTTTATAAGCTGGGAAAAATGACAAAACCTCAAATGTGTGAATCCCTGCCTGGGAGGTAAGTAAAATGGAGATTCTGTTCCTTACTCTGCTGTCTTCAATTAAAAATTCTTTTTCATGTGCTGACTTTCAGTCCTTGCTTAGAAACAAAGAGTAAAGATGTCAACCCTGAGGGTTTCCGGCCTGCCTAGGAGGAGGACACCAAAAGTCAAAACATCTAAGAGGGCAGAATATTTTTACATAAACAGTGTGGAAGACAAGCAGGGAAATGATAATTTCCTTTCCTTCTGTTTAGTCAGGCCGTATTTCCTGTTATCCACTCCACAAAGCATTCTGCAACTCTTGAAGCTGGTTTAGAAGCTACAAGATATTGTTTAATTAGTTTCTAAAACATTTAAGACCCCCAAAAAAGTATATTTGTTCTGTGGGAATAAGAGACATATTTCTTTTGTGGGGGTTTAAAAGATGTATTTTTTATTTTTTTACATTGTGGAAAAATACATAAAATGTAAAATTTACCATCTTGGCCATTTTAAGTGTACAGTTCAGTGGTATTAAGTACATCAACGTGTGCTACCATCACCACCATCCACATACAGAACGCTTCATCTTGCAAAATTGAAACTCTTAAATAATAACTTCCTATTTCCCTCTCCTTCCAGCCCATGGCAACCACCATTTTTTCTGTCTCTATGAATCTGAATACTCTAGGGACCTCATAACAAGTGGAATCATAGAGTAATTGTCTTGTTTGACTGACATTTCATTTAGCATAATGTCCTCCAGTTTCATTCCTGTTGCAGTGTCTGAATTTCCTTGCTTTTGCAGGCTGAATAACCATTGGGGAACCTGCGGCCTTGGGGCCACATGTGGCCTTCTGGATCCTTGAGTGTGGCCCTTTAATTGAATCCAAATTTTACAGCACAAATCCTCTTAATAAAGTCGGGGGGCTGCACTTGGGGATCTGGAGGGCCACGTGTGGCCTTGAGGCTGCAGGTTCCCGACTCCAGTCACAGATCCCATTTGGTTTATCCATTCACCCGACTGACTGTAGATGGACATTGGGTTTGCTTCTGCTTTTGGCTGCTGTGAATAATGCTGCTATGAACACCATTGATATGAGCATCTGCTTTCAATTCTTTTTTTTTTTTTTTGCAATCAAAAGCATGGTTTAATATCAAAGTGGCGCAACAGAATTGATAAGATATCTTTAACAATCAATTGGCTAATATTAAAATGTTCTATTTTTTTCACCAAGGATCCTTTCAAATTAATTAATCTTTTTGGTCATAGAACTCATAAAATCAGCACCCATCACAATAAATGGCCATTATCAGTTTGTAAGTTTCAATCCCCATTGACTCACAACTGAAAAGAGATACCCACACCCAGAAATCCAGGAGTTCCTTCACATCCTCAGTACTGCACATGGTGTATATCCGTATCACGTTTTATAAGTTTCCAATGTGTGTAATGTCCTTTTGGGGTTATTTATCTTACTGGTCCATAGGAAGGGTGCACTAGTCCAAGAGTCAAGACATCTGAATTCTAGTTCTAGTTCCGACACAGAGGAGCCACCTCACCCGGGGCAAGTTAGCCAATGTTTCAGCCATGTCTGTCACCCACAAAAGGCTTGGTCAGTGTGATGGTTCCATTAAGCTCTTTGAGCTTCTGCAGTGGTTACTCTTGAATCAGGATTGAAAAGCACTATGTATCAGATGAGATAACAGATAAAAGTTGCCCTTTGTTTCTTGGAGGTTTTTTTTCTTTTCCTTTCTTCTATTTCAAAGTATCAAGGGAGTACAAATGTTTTTGTTACATGGATTGCTTTTATGATGCTTAAGTCAGGGCTACCAGTGTGCCCATCACCCGAACAATGTTCATTGTACCTGTTAGGTAGGCCCCTCCCCACCCAATTCTTTTGGGTATATTCTCAGAAGTAGAATTGCTGGATGAAATATATTCGGTTTTGGATTATTATTTTAAGTTCTGAGTTTGCTTTTGAAAAAAAATTTTAAGATGAAATTTGTATTCAAGTTGTGAAGGGGAATTGTAAATGTTTTGTAAGCAAGCTTCTCCCTGTGACCGTGGAGGTCCCCAGCTTAACCATGTGAGAACTGATGCGTGGAAGCCGGAACCATCTCCAGACACTCCCTGAGTTGAAGCCAGGACCATAGCAATGGCCACCAGACCCTGTTTGATGTCCCCTCCAGCTCCTTTACCCCTCAGATCTCATCTGTCATCCCCCCTGCCTCACTCCCCGCAGAGCCTCTGGGCTGTTTCTGGACCAGGAGCAACCCAGGCACCCCCTCCCCTCAGGGCCTCTGCCGGCAACACTCTCCTTCCATGCATCTGCCTGGCTTGTCCCCTCACCTCCTTCAGGTCTTGCTCAAATGTCCCCTAGGGATGACACCTTCCCTGGACACCTGTTTAAAGGTCCTCACTCCTTCATGCGCACAGATGCACACACCTCGGCTTGTCCAGTCCTCTCCTGCGTTAGTTTTCTCCGTCACATTGAACATGCTGTATTTTTCACATCCTTACCTATTGCATTTAACATACGATTTCTTTCCTATTTACTTAACATACCATCTGCCTCTCCTGGTAGGGTGTCCGTTCCACAAGGGTGAGTTTTTTTCTGTTTTGTTCACTGCTATCACTCGGTGCCTAGAACAGCATCTAACACTTAGTAGGTGTTGGTGAGTATGTGGATATAATCTTGGTTAGCTTCAGAAGAAAATGAAGAAGGACTTTGGAGTTGTCCAATTTAATTACATCCTTTGAGCTAACACCCAACAGGAGAGAATATGGAAAGCAGAGAATGTTATCCACATGTAGCACATAATCAGGAGCATCTCACCTCAGGCTGTCCCGAAAGCACACAGAATGATATTCCACCTGTAGTGAGTGCAGCAGCGGACCCTAAAAAGATGTCTCTCGGTCCTAACCCCTGGAACCTGTGAATGCAACCAAAAAGAGTCTTTGCAGATCCAAGTAAGCTAGGGATCTCGAGAGGAGATCCTTCTACATTTAGGATGTGCTATGGTTTGAATGTCGCCTCCAAAACTCTTGTTGAAATTTGGTTGCCAATATAATGGTATTGGAAGGTGGGGCCTTTAAGAGGTGGGTTTAATACCTTTTAAAAAAGGGCTAGGCATGGTGGTTCATACCTGTAATCCTGGCACTTTTGGAGGCTGAGGCGGGAGGATTGCTTGAGGCCAGGAGTTCAAGACCAACCTGAGCAAGAACGAGACCCTATCTCTACAAAAAAATAGAAAAATTAGCTGGCATTGTGGTGCACGCCTGTAGTCCCAGCTACTACTCGGGAGGCTGAGGAAGGAGGATCACTTGAGCCCAGGGATTTGAGTTTGCAGTGAGCTATAACAATGCCACTGCACTCCACATGCGGTAACAGAGTGAGACCCTGTGTTAAAAAAAAAAGGCTTTCTCGAGTGGGTCCTTACACTTCCCCTCCTGTGCTTTGTGAGGAAGGGTGTCCCTCCCCTCCAGAGGATGCAGCCTTCAAGGTACCATTGTGGAAGTGGAGACTAAGCCCTCACCAGACACCAAACCTGCCGGTGCCTTGAACTCGGACTTCCTAGCCTCCAGAACTGTAAGAAAAAGCTTTCGGTTCTTTATAAATTACCCAGTCTCAGGTATTCTATCATAGCAGTGCAAAACAGAGCAAGACAAGGTGGACCCCAAATCCAATGACAGGTGTCTTTGTAAGACAAAAGCAGAGAGACATTGCAAACACAGAGACACGTGGAGAAGAAGGAGGGAAGACGGGGCAGAGACTACAGTGATGCCTCAGCAGGGTGAGCGACACAAGGACCTCTCCCCACTCCTAGGAGCTGGCAGGAGGCGTGATTCCCCCTGAGAGCCTCCAGAAGGAAACAGTCCTGCAGACACATTGATTTTAGACTTCCAGCCTCCAGAACTGAGAGAATAAATTTCTATTTTAAGCTACATGGGTTGTGGTAATTTGTTACAGTAGCTACAGGAAACTAAGACATCATCCATAGTTACATCTGAACTGGTCCCTGAGTTTATCATTGTAATAAGATTCCCTCTTCTAGTTGCGCCTAGGAGAACAGACGAATCTCCTGTTAGTTACGTATTGCCTGATCATATATGGTGCTGTGTGGGCATAGAAATGGGACCAAGGAAACCAGAGTAGCCAGAATCCCAGATCTCAGAGATAGGAGACCTTCAATATCATGCTTGGCTCATTTCCTCATTTGGAAGACAAGATAACGGAAGCTCAGGAAATGACTTGCCTACCGCACTGGGAGTATTGATAGCTAATGTCATAACGATAACTTCGACTCATATTTATTGAGCATTTACTGTGTTCTAGGGACATGGTTTATGGATATTAATTTACTCAGTCCTCACAATAAGCATGTAAGGGAGACAGGAGTATTATCCATATTTTTCAGGTGAGGAAACTGAGGCACAGAGAAGTTAAATCATTACTTCCAAGGCCACCCAGAAAATCAAGGGTATGACAAGAACCCAGGCAGGGCTCCAGAGTCTGGAGCTTAGGAACACGCTCCAAGAAGACTAAACTACCTTTGCGACCTGTTAGAGTCTGTCTCACTTCACAGTGACACTGGCTTTCTCGGGACGATCCATGTGAAAGATAAACTGCAGATGGCCAGTCAGCCTAACTGGGCTGGTGGCGGAGGCCACTCAGAAGACTGCAAATGTGTAGTTTAAAGATTCGGGATGCCGCTTCGCTCTTTATCCAGGGAATGGCTGTGAGCGAGACCTGTAGCTCATTCTGACTATCCCCTAACGAAAACTACTCAGGCTCTGGGGCGCTGGAACTCAGCTTCTGTGCTGATCAGTTGGAATTCAGGCTCGCTGTTTCCTCTGCCTCTCTGGGTTTCCATAGTGTTGAAAAAGCAAACACTTTCCATGTTTCTGTGTCGTGTGGAGCTGGAGATGCACAGGGGATGTGCAGAGGAAAGAGCGGTGGTATCCTAGGCATCTATGGCTCTTAGAAATGTAAATGAATTTTTTTCTAAATTTTGAGAGAAAGATGAGTAAATTTTCCCATCCTACCACCCATTCCCTGTGGGTAAAGGACTGCTCATTTCCAGCCTTATTTCAACCTTGGCTGTATGCTGCTAGAACAATGTCATGTCTGGTACATAATAGACACTCAATAAATGTCTTTTAAATGGACAAATTCTATTATTTTTTAAAGCATTTATCTTTCCAAACAGAGTGGAATTCTATTGACTTTGTATTCTCAGAACCCAGATCGATCTCTGTGAATTAGTATACATGTAAATTTTGTTGCATTTAAAAGATCCCAAATAATAGTGAGTTTCATAAGATGGGAGTTTATTTATCACAAAACAGTCCGGAGTAAGGTGGTCTGGAGTGGGTCGGGCAGCTCAGCGCAATGATGTCGTGCAGGCTCACAGGCCCCTTCTATCTTGTTACTCCACCTTCCCCAGATGCTGTCATCATGCACATGATCCAAGGTGGCTTGTCATCATGCTCATGTTCCAAATAGCAGGATGGAGACGAAGGACATTCTTCCTCTGGCTTCATCCATTCAGACTGCTATAACAAAATACCACAAACAGAGTAGCTTATGAACAACAGAAATTTATTTCTCACAGTTCTGGAGGCTGGGAAGTCCAAGATCAAGGTGCCAGCAGATTCCACGTCTGGTGAGGGCCTGCTTTCGGGTTCATCGATGGCGCCTTTTCTCTGTGTCTTCAGATGGTAGAAGTGACAAGCAAGATTCTTGGGGCCTCCAATAAGGGCACTAATTCTGTTTAAGAGGGCTCCACCACATGACCTAATCATCTCCTAAAAGTCTTATCTCCTAATACCATCACATTGAAGATTAGGCTTCAACATATGAATTTGAGGCAAACACACACATTTAGTCTTGTCTTAGTCTATTTTCTGTTGTTATAACAGAATACCTGAGATTGGGTCATTTATTTTGTAAAAATTATTTCTTAGAGCTCTGGAGGCTGGAAGTCCAAGAGCATGGCACCAGTGTCTGGTGAAGGCCTTCTTGCTGTATCGTAATGTGGCAGAGAGCATCAAATGGCGAGAGCAAGAGTGTCAGTTCAGGTCTCTTTCTCTTCTTATGAAACCACCAGTTCATCATGGGTGTCCCACCCAGATCCAAATTATTGAATCCTTCCAAAGGCCCCACCTCCAAATACCATCAACATATGAATATGGGAATTAAGTTTCCAACATATGAAATTTGGAAGACACATTCGAACCATAGCAAGTCTATAGCACCCTCACTTTCTGGTAAAGACCCAAATGTTACACACATCACTTTTGTTCACATCCTATTATGAACTTGGTCACATGGCCACATGTAATCACAAGGGAGGCTGGAAAGTATAGTCATGATTCTGCACTACCCTGAATTCAGATGAAAATTCTATTGTGGAAGAAGAAGAGAATAAATACTGACAACTAGAAATTTATGCCATATTATGTCTCATAATAGATTCCCAATAAATATTTTCTGGACTAAGGAATTGTTATCAACAAGCAATATAGAAATGTAATAATTATAATGCTCTAGGGAGCAATGACGATCTTTAAGTTAAAAAATACCCTTGAAGCATGGATGTTTTTATTAATGTAAATTGGAATATTTGCCATAGACAGAACCAAAGATTTTTATCAAACAGAACAGAAAATGTCATTAGATTTTGTAACCTTAGGAAACAACTCTAAAAAGCTATCCCTAAACATAAGGACATAGAGAAGAAAATCAAACTAGCTAGCATTTTCTTTGGGAAGCTGAAATATGCATTATGGTGTCCATGTAAATTCCAAATCTAGGTCAATACCAAGGTCTAAAATGTATGCAGCCATAAGCAATATCTTATATGCCAAAAACAAATAGAGTAGATATATTAACAGGACAGAAATCACATCCATAACTATGCCGCGTTGATCTCAAGCAGCACTTGATATGTAAGAAGCTCGGCTAGTCTTTTTTTCTTTTTTTCTTGTAGAGCTGTGTCTCTAGCCCATGGCCACTGTTGGTCCCAGTCCCATCACTTCACACTGAGACAGGGCCACAGCATTTGGGTCTCTCCTCCCTCTGATCTAGACACACTGCTTCAGATGATTTTGCCTGATGCTGCATCCTGGTTCCAACATCTGATGTTTCCCCCATCAACTTTCAACCTCTTCCTTTAGCATTCCTGGATTTCCGCAGTCACTTGCTGTTCAATATATCCAGTTTGTCCCTCACTACAAAAAATCTGCTGTCTGAATGTTCTCCTTATTCACTTTCAATTTCATTTTATTAGTAGATCATGTGTTCACATGGCTCAAAAATAAAACAACACAAAAAGTGATATAGTGAAAAGTCCCCTTCCCTCCCCTGCTCCCATCCTCTTTGTTCCCCAATGTCCCCCCACTCTAAAGAGCTTCTGGCGCATGCTTTAAGTTCCTTTAAGCAAATATAAGCAAGTACAGTTATATTTTCTTATCAGTCTCCCTGCCTTTTACACAAAGGGGAGCTTACTATATTCCAGATATTTCTATTTCTATATCAGTATACAAAGAGCTTCCTTATTTTTTTTCTTTCTTACTCTCCTAAACTTTGTAAAAACTACACAGTGTTCCAGGGCATGGAGTACCAACATTTATTTACCCGTTCCTACCTGTTGGATACATAAGTGGAGTCCAACCTTCTGTTAGTATGAACAATGCCTCAATGAATAACCTTGTACATACACACATTTTGTGCATAGGTGGCCACAGTCTGCAGGGCAAGTTCCTAGAAGTGGTGCCTGAGTTTTTCACCACCATGCTAGATCCCCTTTGCTTTGGTACCACCTACAGGCCTAGGCCTTTTTGCCAAGGGCCTGTCACCCTCTCTTGGCTCCTTGGAGAGATTAATTCCATAGGACAGTTGGAGTAACTGGTATATGGTATGCATAACTCATGGGACACGATGAACACTTTATCTTCTGCCATCTCTTTAAAGTATATCCAGTAGAAAGTATCTTCACTTGTCCCAGATGAAAACCCTAATAAGCCTGTATTAGTCTCCCAGAGTTTCTGTAACAAAGTATCACCAACTGGGTGGCTTAAAACAACAGAATTTTGTCTCACGGTTCTGGAGGTGAGAAATCAAGGTGTCGGCAGGGAGGCCCTCTGAAGCCCGTGGGGAATCCTTCCTGGATTTGATAAGGAAAACCCCCATCTATTACTTGGTGAATCAGGCACCCGAGACCCCCACCCCTCACGGAAGACCCGCATCAGCATAATACTAACCCATTACTTGGCCTATCAACTAACCTATTACCTGGCGCATCAACTACCCTACTACCTGTTGCATCAACATAATACTAATCTATTACCTGACACATCAACTAACCTATTACCTGGCGGGCATTAGTCACCTGATATCCCACCCCTTGGACCATCCCAACTTAATAAAAGCAGGAAAAATCGAGTAGACAGGGCTCAGAATTTGGTGGCAAGACCCCTCTGAGCCTACCATCAAATAAACTTTGATTCTCTGACTATCCGTGTGCCTCTCGGTTTGTCCTCGGGACCACCCGCTGTAATACTTGCTGTAACAGATTCTTCCTAGCTTTGGCATTTGCTGAATCCCTCCACTCTCTGCTTTTGTCACCACGTGGGATTCTCTGTGTGTCTCTGACTTCACATGTCCCTCTTCTTATAAGGACACCAGTCACGTTGGATTATCTCATCTTAACTAAGTACATCTACAAAAACCCTATTTCCACATCAGGTCACACTCTCAGGTACTGGGGCTTAAGACTTTAACATATATTAATATTTTTTAGGGGGAAACAATGCAACTCATAACATAGGCCCAATACTTTTCTGCTCATGTTGTTGATAGGTAGGGGTCAATCTTAGGGACAACTTTAAAAGAAACTCATTTTCAATTTAGGACCTAGTATATCCAGTCCTAGACATTACATTTTTTAGTCCTTTAACCTCCAATCCAAGGTCAGCTGTGGTCAAGGCTGGGGCTGTCTGCCTGCAGAGAGGGTGTGGCTGACAGTTTCCCTACTCCCTCTGCAGGCCTTGGTGCCCTGCTGAACTCCCCACCAGGGGAAGGGGAATGGGGCTGGTGCGCAGATGGGACAGGTCTGACCAGGCTGGGAAGCTCTGTGCTCTCAGGGCCTGCCATTGCTTGTCTTTTTCTTCCTATCAGTATTTTTGGAGTTTCTCTGGAGATTTCTACCCTGGATCTCCTAATTCTGGTGAATGCTACTTAATTTTGGGAATTGACTTGTAATTTCTTCAGTCCCTAGAAATCCAGCATTCCTTCTTCTGTTCCTTAGGCAGCTCTTTTTAAAAATCTTTAGAAAATATTTTTAGAGACAAAGTCTTGCTCTGTCACCCAGGCTGGAGTGCAGTGGCATGATCATAGCTCACTCTAACCTCAAACTCCTGGGCTCAAGGGGTCCTCCTGCCTCAGCCTCCCAAAGTGCTGGAACTACAGGCCTGAGCTACCACGCTCAGCCATAGACAGTCCTTTTTGAAATGACCCTAAATGATCCAACACCAGCTCTTTCCCAACTCCCCCATGGCGGCTGTCTGGTTCAAGGATCCCTACAATGAGAGCAGATGGCGACGGACTGAGGGCAGCAGCATGCTCCCAGCCTTGCCACCAGGCCAGCTGCTCAGCCCATCTCTTCTCTCGATTTGCTAGGCAAGGTCAGACTCATTCATGGAGTCCCCCAGCCACATGGACACACTATCAAGCTCTCCAAGTGGATTAACTGAGCTGCTCGCTGGGCTTCTCCTGGGGGGATGAATCCTCATGGTGAGATAGGGGCTCTCTCCAAAGAAATCTCACCCCAATCCTTCTCTCTTCACTCTCCTCTTTTATTTCCTCGCTGTGGCTGAGGAGCTGAGGGACCAGCTCAGCATCACTTCCTTGTCGTTTTTGTGGTTTGCAGATCTTTCCCACACTCCCTTTGTATCTGATACGTGTGTAACAGTCTTGACACCTCACAGAGGATTCCCATTCTAGTATTCTCTTTCCATCTGCCAGAACACTGACCATAAATATAACAAAGCAGTTATTTACAACTTCTCTCTGTCTGCCTTTTAAAGAAGGCGGATTCTCAAAATTGAAGGGCTTTAAAAAAGTTTTAGTTTTTTTTTTTAAAATAAACTTTATTTTTAGAATAGTCTTAGATTTATAGAAAACTTTCAAAATAGTGTAGAGTTCCCATAAACTATTTTCCTGTTATTTGTTTCTTAGATTGGTATGGTGCACTTATTACAATTAATAAATGAATATTGATACATTGTATTTATATTATTGGCACATACTTTATTCAGATTTCTTCCATTTTCTCCCAATGTCCCTTTTCTGGTCTGGGATCCCATCTAGGACATCACTTATATGTAACCAGCAGGTCTCCTTACGTTCCACTTCCTCACATTTCTTGTTTGATGACCTTGTCAACCTAAATAACACCAAGAGTCTTTCTAAATGAAAATATTTATTTTAGAAGAGGACATTGCAATGGGAATATGTGTGCCACAGTAAACTTTGTGTGTATTCAGAGAGGTAAAGAAAAACAAAGGCTTTTAAAGAAAAAATGAGGATTACATAATTGTTTTGAGATAATTCTCCCTGGCTACAAGAATCAATAACAAGGGTGATCCCAGTCCAAGGCTGGACAGGCAGTTGTTAGGCAGATGTCCTTGTAAAAGTATTTTTTTGTGTAAGGTTGTGTTTTTTGCAGTCTTTTGTGATATATTTGTTATCAGGCTGTTAGGGACAGAAAAACAAGTGAGGTAATGGAAATTGGAAAAACAGAAAGGAGAAAGCAGTTATAGAAAAACAAGGAGAAATAGCTGCAGAAAAATAAAAAGAGGGAATGGTTATTTCAGTGTTAAAGAATGGGGTAACTAGGCCATGGGACACTGACCACCAGGCAGAGAATGGAAAAAACACCATCAACAGGTTATGGCACTTCCCCACCGCATGTATAGCAGAAAGAATGACTGAGACGTAACCTTCACGTCATGTCCATACCTGGAAAGAATTCAGTCCCCAAAGCAGCGATGTATAGTTATGAATAGTTATAACTACCCTTTACCTAAACATAAACATAAAAGGGAAAACACAGATATAGACAGAGTCTTCTCCACTAGCGGGGACAGTCCCATTTCCCCTTAGGAAATGTACTTTTGCTTTGCACCCTTAAACTTTCCTTACAATAAATTCTTCACGCACACTTGTTGAGTGTCTGTCATCTCTCTCTGACCAGTGGGCCAAGGGTTGTGATTCTTCCAAGTCTGGAGCTCAAGAACTGGGGAAACACTTTAAAAGTTCAGCAGTGAACAGGGCCATGACAAGGCCTACATACATGAGAACACTTCTCTTTGTTGCCTTCCCTGGGCTCTATTTGTCAGTTTTGTTTTTTTTAACAAGTGACTCCATTTTTGATTCTGATAACTTTCACAAACTTGACAATTTTTAGGTTAGCTATTTTGTAGAATGTCGCTCTGCTGGGATTTGTCTGATGTTTTCTCACAATTAAGACTGGGTTATGGGTTTAGGGACTATGGTATAATAAAAAATATATTTGTTTTTTGTCTCCAGTTCCCAGCACAGAGCTCCCAAATCCCTTAGAATTTCCTGAAATATGTGTCTTTGTTATTTGAGTCCCTTTTAATCTAATCTGAGTTTATGCTAATGCGGTGACTACTGGTGAGGCTCTTGGATGGAATCCGGATGGGGCTGGTGACCAGAGGAGCCAACCATAGGATCAGAGGGTTGTGACTTTCAGCTCCCAAAAGCCCCTCCCCCACTTTAGGGAGGGGACAAGGACTAGCGGTTGATTTTAATCACCAGTGGCCAATGATTTAATCAATCTTGCCTTTGTAATGAAAGCCAGAGAAAAATCCTTAAGCACCAAGAGCCAGAGAGCTTCCCGGCTAGCACACACAGGGCATGGAAACTCCATGCTTGCCCTACGCACCTCTTCCCTTGGCTGTTCTTGAGTAGTACCCTTTATCTGGAAATAGTAAGTAAAGTGCTTTCCTGAGTTCTGTGAATTATTCAGGGAATTACCGAATCTTTCCTTTTCTAGTGGCCGGGCAGAAATGTGGGTGGCCTGGGCGCCCCACTGTGGCTGGCCAAGCGTGGGCTGAGCCCTTCACCAGTGGGGTCGGTGTCAGAATGGAACTGCTGGACACCCAGGTGGTGTTGGAGAACTGGGGAATTGGATGTGGTTCCTAGAAAAGACATCGCGGTGTCTGGCGTCAGGAGGAAAAAGCCTGCCGGGGAGCAGGACCACGGAGAGGAAGCGCAGCGCCCTTACTCTGCGGAGCACAGCGAGATACTGCTCCGTGAGGCCAGGGTACACAGCTCGGAGGGGGCGGGCCTGGAGGGAGGACAGCAAGGACGGTAGAAAAGGTACGTCTCCACGGGCGGCGTGGGCGAGAGAAGGCTGGTGGAAGAGAAGCCTGAGCCGGCTCTCGGCCAGACCCGCTGCAACCCCGAGCGCGCAGGAGGCGGCCGCAGGCAGGTGCTCCTGCGCAGTGCGCGCGCTGCACGGCCGGGCCGCCGCCAGGGGGCGCAGTGCGCCGGGGACTCGCGCGCGACCACCCCGCTGAGGAGACGGCCGAGTTCGGCTTCGGAAGTAAGTCGGGGCGCGGCGGGCCCGGGCGGGGGTCGCGCGCTCGCTCTGGGGACTGGGGTTGGGCGGTGAGGGTCTGGCGGTGGCGGCCGGGTCGCTGCAAGGGGAAGGGTCGTATCCTCGGTCGGGACCGCGCGGTCGCAGCAGGCATGGCCGGAAAGCCGGCTGTAGCCCGCGAGAGGGGGCGGGCCTTCCGGTAGGGCCGCATGAGGGGCCTAGCGGGCTCCGGGGCAGCGCCGCCTTCCCGCGCCTCTCGCGCTCCTCCCCGCCGGTCCCCTGTTGGCTCGGTCCGCTCGTCAGTGCGCACGCGCGGCCATGGCTGCCCCTGCGCCTCGGTCCTGGTGCCACCGCTCCAGTTACCGCCCCCGCCTCGGTTCCCCGCCGGGTCCCCCGACGCTAGTGTCGGGGGGAGAGAACCGCACGCGTCCACCCGCGGCGGGAAGACTGGCGAATTCCTCTAGAACCTGGGTGGGGAAAGGCTTTCTAGGGACCGAAAGCCTAGACTCTAGAAAAAAAATTGACACATGTGATAACATTAAAAACAAAAACTGTCGCATACTGTCGCGCGCGCACACGGACGCGCGCGCACACACACAAGCACGCACAAATCCCATGCTGTAAATAAGTAAAAGACAATTGGCAAAGTGGGAAAAAATGTTTGCAACATATATCGCGGATGACGGGTTAATATCCCAAATATGTATGTATATAACTCTTGAAGATTGAGGGAACCAATGACCAAAAATCCAATTTTAAACTAGGCAGAAGGCATTGTGGACGGAAAAACGAAATTCTGCCAAAATATTTAAAGGGGTTTATTCTGAGCCAGCATGAGTAACTGTGGCCTGGGGAACATAGTCTCAAGGGGTCCTGAGAAAATGTGCCCGGGGCAGCCGGGTTACAGTTTGGTTTTATACACTTATGGAGACAGGAATTACTGGTAAAATCATACATCAATGTGTGGAAGGTATACATTGGTTCGGCCCAAAAAGGTGGGGCATCTTGAAGGAGGGGGACTTAACGAGTCATAGGTGAGTTTTAGGGATTCTTTAGGGGATAGTTGGTTGAAAGAGTAAAGTTTTGTCTATTGGAGTCAGTAGAAAGGAATGCTTGAATTAAGTAAGAAAAAGGGAGGGTCTTCTATTTGTCATGCGATTTCCATATCAGAATCAGGTTGGAAAGTAAGCCACGTTATACCGGGTTAATTAAGCTGGGCATGGTGGCTCCCCCTGTTATCCTAGTACTTTGGAAGGCTGAGGTGGGAGGATCCTTTGAGCCTAGGAGTTCCGAGGCTGCAGTGAGCTATGATCAGGCCACTGCACTCCAGCCTGGGCAACAGAGGGAGACCTTGTCTCTTAAACAAGCAACAACAACAAAAAAACACTTAATGAGATTTTGTGGTTTATAGGGCATGTGACTCATCAGATCTCTTAGAAAGGAATTTGGGCAAGAGAAGAAAAAGACCAGAGTTCAATCCTCAACATGAACCAACAGTCTTCACAAAAATGACATAAAACTGGCCCTTAAACAAAAAGATGTTCAGTTTCTTGCTTAATAAGAGAAATCCACACAGTGCTCTGAGTTATCCCTTCTATCCAACTTGTAAAAAGTGAAAAGCATTAGGACATGCTGTGGGGACATAGGTGCTGTCATACACTGCTGGGGGGAATCTGCAAGGTGGTACAACTCCTTTAGAGGGGAATTTGGCAATATCTAACAAATCAACATATGCATTTACCCTTGACCTAGCAATTCTACAGCTAGGACTTTACCCTGAGGAAACACTTACGCCAATATAAAAGTATATATATCTGTGTATATACATGTACAGAGCCACTCATTGCAGCATTGTTTGCAATGGCAAAATTTTGGAGCCAGCCTCAATGCCAATACACAGGCAATTGGTTGAATAAACTCTGGTACATCCACACAATGCTGTACTAGGTGGTGTGGTTATAAAAAAGATTGAGGAAAATCTCTATGACCTGATACAGAGTGATTTCTAGGATATGCAGTACTGATAAGTGAACAAAAGTTAAATACAAAAGAGTACTATAGTGTGCTATTTTTGTGTATAAAAATGGGGAAATAGTAAAATATTCAATTTTTTCTTATTTTTGCAAAAAAAGAAAAGAAAAAACTGAGGAAGAAAAAATTAGAAACTAATAAGTTGGTTGCTTGCAGTGGGTAGATGGGAAAGGGGTAAGTCCAGGAGGAAATGATACCTCTACGCATGCCTTTTCTGGGTAGTTTTGACTTTTAGAAACATGTGAATGTTTTAGTGTTTAAAAAGTAAAATTAGATCAACAAAGATGGGGGAAAAGAAACTTAAAATTGCATATAAGCAGAAGTGAACAGACACACTAAACTGTGTAGTCAATTAACCACAGAAAAGTAAACCCAAATAACCCTGCACGTAGCTCTTTGACTATATACCTTCTATATGTAAACAAGCAAACAAAACTACAGAGAAATTTTGAATGTAGTTGGTAGTAATCTGGTGTAGCAATTCTGAAAATACTTTCTGTGTATTGTAGGATTAAGCAAATAAGTACATATAATGATATTGGGAGCCAGGACCCTCACCGTGAGAGAAGCGGGTACAAATATGAAGTGAGGGAAGGCAAGGGAGAGCTCTATGGACTGGAATGAGAGGCTTTTTGTTTTGATTTGTTTTAAGAATTTATTTCCTAGATCTGTCTGCTGAGAGAGCCTGGGAGCAGGGCCACCCCAATAGCAATGAGCATTCCTCGGGCTGTATCTTGGTTTCTTAATACCATTGTCTGTTAAAAGGAGTCAGAGCTCCTTGGAGAAATGGCTCATTCAGGGAAGGGCAGGGAAAGTGAAAGATGAGCTAGGAACAGCTTGTGCCAGAAAGCAAGGAGGTGCCTAAAGAATGGTAGAGATAGGTCAAAAGGACACAGGGGCCAGCTTTACAGGGCTCTGGTGGCCAAACTCTGGACAAGTTGAACATGGAAATGAATAATGACAATAATGAATTATCACATTGAATAAAAGAGAATCCATGAGTCCAGAGTGATACTAAAAAGCAAACAAACTTACTAATAAATAAATAAATAGAGGTAAAAGGGACTCTTCTTTACAGTAGAATGCAAACTAATGAATGCGGAAAGAACGATAGAGTTAGGAAAGTTGGCATATTTCTACTATCACAGTAATAACTGATTCAGGCAGGGATAAGTAATGGCTGCTGACGCTACTAGGTGAAAGCTTATTGGGTGTCTTAGTCTGTTTCATGCTCCCGTAACGGAATACCCGAGACTGGGTAATTTATAACGAACAGAAATTTATTTGGCTCCTGGTTCTAGAGGCTGGAAGGTCCAAGATTGAGGGGCCACATCTGGTGAGGGCCTTCTTAATATGTCATCCCATATGTGGAAGGGCAAGAGAGAGAAGGGAAGGAGACTGAACTCATCCTTGTATCAGGAGCCTACTCTGAAATAATGGCATTCATCCATTCACAAGGGCAGCACCCTCACGACCTAATAGTCAGGTCTTAAAGGTCCTACTTCTCAACTCTGTTGCATTGGGGATTAAGTTTCCAGCACATGAACTTTGGGGACACATTCAAACCATAGCATTGGAGAGTAAGATACTATAGTCTCAAAGAATCACTCCACAGATTATTTATTAATTACAAAAGTAAAAAAGGAACCTTTATAGTGGAGAAGTAGATACTACCTTAGCCATGTGATCAAAGTCAGCATCACCAATAAGGGCTGAACTGACATCATGTGCCAAAGATGCATAACCTGAATTGGATCATGAGGAAACATCAAACTCAAATTGAGAGACCAGCTACAGTGTCATAGGGCTTACTTTTAAAAGATGTCAATTTCATGAAAGACTAAGAGACTGTTCCAGATTAAAGGGGAATTAAGAGACATGACAACTAAATGATATGTGTGTCCTTAAATAGGGAAAAATAATATTGCTAGAAAGGATATTATTGGGATAATTGGCAAAATGTGACTATGGATGGAATAGAAAGTATTAGCATTGGATCAGTACTAATATCTGAATTTGATCATTGCAATGATACATTTTCTGAATTTCATCATTGCAATGTGGAATATTCTTGTTTTTAGGAAATATACCTTAAAGTGCTTAGGTCATGATTTCTATAACTTAATCTCAAATAATTCTGGAAAGAAAAAGTTTGTGTTATACCTTGTACCATGGAGTAGATATACAGTAGTCCCCCCTTCTCTGCAGTTTCGCTTTCCATGGTTTTAGTTACCTGTGGTCAACTGCAGTTTGAAAATATTAAATGGAAAATTCTAGAACAATTCATAAATTTTAAGTTGTGTGCTGTTATGAGTAGCATGATGAAATTACTTGTCATCCAGTTCTGTCCCACCTGGGTTGTGAATCATCCCTTTGCCCAGCGGATCCATGCTGTATACACTGTCTTCTCTTTAGTCACTCAGTAGCCGTCTCGGTTATCTGATCTGTCCTGGTATCACAGTGCTTGGGTTCAAGTAACCCTTATTTTACTTAGTTGTTCTATTTTATTATTAGTTGTTAATTTGATACTGTGCCTAATTTATAAATTAAACTTTATCATAGGTATGTATGTATAGAAAAAACAGTTCTATGTAGGGTTCGGTACTGTCTGTGGTTTTGGGCATCCACTGGGGGTCTTGGAATGTATCTCCTGTGGATAAAGGGGCACTACTGTACCATAATTTGCTTAATGTGTTCTCTATTGAACATTTAAAATTTTCCAATTAAAAAATCACTCATAAATAATGTTGCTATTTAAGTCTTTACTATAATTTCTTTACTTTGTTACTATTTTTAAGATAAATGCCCGGAGTTACAAATACCAAATTAAAGATGTACATGTTTTTATGGCCTTTAAGGAGAGTGGCTGATATAAATAGAAGATTGTATGTAACATGGGAGGTGAGAGCAGACAGCTACAAATTGCTGTAGATTCTGATAGCAGCTACTCAAGCTATTGTGCAAAGGATTCTCATATCGCTGGGAAGACTCCCCACACCAAGCTTACATCAGACTTTTTAGGTTAGTAACATTGTCCTGGGACCCATAGGTCTAATCCAAGGCACCATGGCATCCATTTAGACTTTGGGCAGTAGGGGATTTGTAATTAGCTGCCTCATTGCCTCTAAAAGATTTTCTTGCCTAAGAACCACAATATGAAGCTTTGTGTTAGAGGACCTCGTGATTTTCCAAGACAATTGTGAAAATCACTGAACATCTATCTAAAATCCAAAAGAAAAAGTGTTTGACCTAAAAAATACTGAGTTGAATACCAAAAAAATCACTGGTTGTGGGAGTGTACATTGGTATACCCACTTTGGAAAACAGTTTTGCATTATCTTTTAATTGTGAACATTAATTAGCGTACCCTGCCTATGCCTGACACAGTAATTCCTCTCCTACGTCCATACCCAGAGAAATGCTTGCCGAGTGGTTCCAGGAGACAAGTAAGTGGATATTCAGAGCAGCATTGTCAGAGCAAAGAAACTGGAAATAACCCAATGAACAGCAGGAGAATGGCTAAACAAAGTAGAGTATAGTCAGTCATAGAATATTACCTAGCAGTGAAAATGGATACAGTGCAGCTATGCACAATATATATGTAAATCTTAGAAACATTGAGTGGAAAGAATGCAAGGCTCAGAAGCCTACTTATTGAATAATATTATTTTTATAAAACAAAAAACAAAATGATATACTGTTTAGGGATACATTAATTTGTATTTAAGATTTATTTTTTAAAGCAAGGGAATAAGTGTAAAATTCAGAGTAGGGAGCCCAGGGGATGGGATAAACAAGTAGAAAGGTATTGGCAATGTTCTAGTTCTTAAGTTGGGAGTAGGTACACAGTGTTCATTTTATTATTAGACTTTGTACCTTACCAATAGGTTACAAAAATGTTATTGAGTATGTTGAATAATACATGAAGTTAAAAAAAAGAGGACTGGTAACCCTATTTCTCTAAGGTATCTACTGATTGTGTCTGTTGCATTTGCAAATAACAATGTAGATAAAATCAGAAAACCAAAAATTTTAGAATTGGAAGAGGCCTTCAAGATTATCATCTAATCTGAAGTGTAATCATTTAAAAATTATAAGTACTAGGGCATATTTATGGTTTCTGGAAGTTGGGAAGGACTTTCTAAATAAAGTCCATGGAAGAAGTCATGAAAGAAAAAGTCGAGAAGTTTGATTTAATTAAAATTTTAAAATGGTGCATCAAATCATTGCTAACAAAATTAAAAGGCAAATGATAAACTGGGGAAAAATATGCTATATGATAGCCTAAGGGTTAGTATCTCTAATATAGAAAGCACATACATAAATCAGTAAGAAAAATATTAATACCAAAATCCATGTTAATTTGTAGAAGAAATGCAAATGATTGGTAAAACAACCAGGAAAAAGATCAGTTTTTCTAGCAATTCAAAAGGAAAGAAAAACTGGTTTTTTTTTTTGAGACAGAGTCTCACTCTGTTGTCCAGGCTAGAGTGCTGTGGCGTCAGCCTAGCTCACAGCAGCCTCAAATTCCTGGGCTGAAGCGATCCTCCTGCCTCAGCCTCCCGAGTACCTGGGACTACAGGCATGTGCCACCATGCCTGGCTAATTTTTTCTATATATATTTTTAGTTGTCCAGCTATTTTCTTTCTATTGTTTTTAGTAGAGACGGGGTCTCACTCTTGCTCAGGCTGGTCTTGAACTCCTGAGCTCAAACGATCCGCCTGCCTCGGCCTCACAGAGTGCTAGGATTACAGGTGTGAGCCACCACGCCTGGCCGAAAAGAAAAACTTTTCGAGAGGGATTCTGACGTGGCCCCTTTACAGGACGGGGGATGGACATATAACACAAGAGACAGACAAAGAAAGACACTGACACACATAAAGACGGTACAAGACTGCAG
>VBSM01000272.1:106741703-106776729 GCA_008086735.1 Cheirogaleus medius | reverse complement strand
CAATGTGGCTTGCCCTGGTCCTTTAATCTCTGTAAAAACTCCACTGCCTTGGTGTAGAAGGGAACAATAGTCCTTTCCATTCGGCTATTTTTGGAAATGGGCTTAACTTCACAGTGCAGTTGTGTGCAAATTTTCATGGACATCACTAACATTGTTTTCATTAACATTTACAAGTGTTTTGCTTTTAGTTGGGTTTTTGCCCTTTCCTCTTCCTTCTGGAAAGTTGGCCCACTTTTCGAATTAAAGTGAGATTTTATGTGTATGGCAAACCGTAACACCCGTGTGGGAATTCAAATCTTATCTTAGGTTTGAACATTTCATTGAGGCTATGCTTAGGTATAGGATAAAATTGTGCTGCTAGCAAGTAAAAAATACTCTTTCTTGTTAGTACAGTCTACTGTACTATAACACATTGAAAATAAATGACTCTTCTTTCACTTCTCCCAAGGAAGGTGCATAACTGTTTAATTATTACCACCTAGCTACAGGGGTAGAAGTTTATTCTTTACATACAATGGTAGTTCTATTTTTAGTTTTGAGGAAGCCCTATACTGTTCTCCAAAGTGGTTGTATTAAATTTACATTCCCATCAACAGTGTAGGAGTGTTTTCCTTTCCCCACATCCTTGCCAGCATTCTTTATTGTCTTTTTGATAAAAGCCGTTTTAACTGGGGTGAGATGGTATCTCATTGTAGTTTTCATTTGCATTTCTCTGATGCCTAATAATGTTGAACATTTTTTCATACACCTGTTGGCCGTTTGTGTGTCTGCTTTTGAGAAATGTATATTCAGATCCTTTGCTCATTTTTTAATCAGATTATTTGATTTTTTTCCTGAGTTGTTGGAGTTCCTTGTATATTCTAGTTATTAATCCCTCAGATGGGTAGTTGGCAAATATTTTCTCCCATTCTGTAGGTTGTCTCTTCACTTCGTTGATTGTTTCCTTTGTTGTGAAGAAGCTTTTTAGCTTGATGTGATCCCGTTTGTCCAATTTTGCTTTGGTTGCCTGTGCTTTGGGGGTCTTGCTCAAGAAGTCCTTGCCCAGACCAATGTCCTAAAGCATTTCCCCAATGTTTTCTCTAATAGTTTCATAGTTCCAGGTCTTAGATTTGTCTTTAATGCATTTTATTTGATTTTTGTCTATGATGGGAGATAAAGGTCTAGTTTCATTCTTCTGCATATGGATATCCAGCTTCCCAGCACTGTTTATTGAAGAGACTGTCCTTTCCCCAGTGTACGTTCTTAGCACCTTTGTTGAAGATAAATTCACTGTAGATGTGTGGATTTATTTCTGGGTTTCCTTACATAACAATGAGTGCCCTGGAACAGTGGTCCTCAACCAACCTTTTTGGCACCAAGGACCGGTTCCATGGAAGACAGTTTTTCCAAGGCTGGGGGGGTGGGGAGATGGTTTCGGGATAATTCAAGTGCATGACATTTATTGTGCAGTCACATCACTTGCTGCTGACCTCCTGCTGTTCGTCCCAGTTCCTAACAGGCCACAGACCAGTATTGGACTGAGGCCCTCAGCTTGGGGACCGCAGCCTTAGAGCATTAGGGCTTGATAAACCTGATTGAGAAAAATAACCTAAAATGAGGAAAAATTGAGAGGTAGGCTTTTCTATTGTAATGGTTTTCAAATTGGATCAGTTAATTTAAAAAATAACCATTAGGGTTTTAGGTCACAGTAGAAGTTTTGAACATATAAAAACATTGAGTTTAAATGTCTTATTTAGTTTTCTTGGACCGTTGTACTTTTGAGCATTTTCATGATTTATCTGTCTTCTGTTAACTACGCTAACTGTAACTAGTGTTTTCAGCTCTTGTCCGCCTGCAGCCCCAAGCAGGGAAGGCCTAGTGCTTTCAGGGATTCTGGAACTTGCTGTACAGTTAGCTTTCCTCATCCCAGAGATTTGCTGAGCTGTCACCGCGTCAGGCAAACGTTCCTCAGTTATCCAGGCTAGATGGGACCGCCCTGCTCTGTGTCCCCATAGGCTTTACATCACAGTTCTTCTAGTTTTTATCTTTTTCTCACTAGGAACTGGGTCTGTTTAGCTTAGCAGCTTGGCCTGAAATAGCCACTCAGTATTTCAAATGAACGAAAGAGTGTTTAATAGTTATTGGGTTTAAGCTCTGGTGTTTAAGGCCTGCAGCTGGAAAATTTGACAGTTTATTTGTGATTAGCTACTGTTACTTTAGGATTTAAATATCATTGGGCTGATGGATATACCTTATTGTCAATCTACCTGGGCAGAGGTAACCGCACAGCTGAATCTCAGGCCTTTGTTGTCTCCATATTTTATACATTTTAAATGAAATTAATAAATAATGAATGTGTGTGTTTATATAATTGAAGGTCCCACAATAAATTGATAAGTATAACCAAAGACAGTTTATACAAACTGAAAAGTTTATAAGCTTTTTATCTGTGTGTTATATACATTCAGTGTTTGAGTCAAGTGGAGAGCCTTTTTTTGTTTTTAACTGCATTATGTTGATAATTATGTTTACTCATGGAGGGGAGTCCCCACCCCCACTTAATTTTCATTCATTATTTAGTTTAACAGGTTTTTATCAAGCATCAATACGTGCCACGTTGCTAGGCAAGGGCAGACTTGAACTAGTGAGTGACACAGTGGGTCCTGCTCCAGATGCCTTTTTTCGGGGGTGATGAGGCTCCTCCCACCCCAGCCTTAGACTTCAGCTTTTTCTGCTCTGGGTATGCCCTGTTTTTGGTGGGTTAAAGCCTTTTAAAACCAATTTCTGGTTTATTTTTTTAGAGAGATTTCAGGAAGGAGAACAGAGATAATTGGGTATATCTGATCTGTCAACCCATCTTGATTCTAATCTGCTTTTTAAAAAACTAAAATCACTCTTGGCTGGAGTTTACCTTCCCATTAAAATATGTTTGATTACTTCTTTGCATATGGTAAATGCCTGTTCCTGAAATAGCTTCTTTCTCTGGGTTTGGCGATTGTATGAGTACCTGGAGGCTGATACACTTCTCAGATTCCAGGGAGAGAAGCAGTGTTTACTTCTCTCTGGGTAAAGAATTGCCCAGGGCCCCTTGCTTTGAGGCTGCAGGGAATGAGGGAACAGCCCTTAAGGCTTCTGTAGGTGAGCATGCACTTCCTGGCCTCTTCATCTTTAAATGTGCTTCCAAGTTGTGATTTGGAAATCTCCTACACCCTAAGTGTAAGAAATGGTGGAGAGAAGCCCACTTTCAGAGTTGATTGTTTGAAAACAAAGATCTAGAGATGTTGAAGCTGTCAAGAGCCATAGAGGGGCTTTGCAGCTATTTGAATAGTCCCAGTTAGACAAGGAACACAGGTTTCATGTGGTCTATAGAAGAACTTCAGATAAGCTTCTTTAGACCTTATCTGGAATCACAGAGGAGGGTATGTCACAGATGAGGCTGAGACACATGGCAGTTGTGTTTTGAAGTGACACTGAATCCTCTGTATGTTTCTTTTTCCCTCTACACAGTCCATTGAAGACTTGAACAAATGGGCTCTATTTCTTGTTTCTCCTTTTATACTTGAAGCAGAACACATAGCATTTGTGACAGAGAGCATTTGGGTACAAGGTGAGAATTTACAGAGACCGTCTTCCTCTTCAGAAACAGTGAGTAACCTGTTTTTTACTTGTGTACCATAAAGAAAATATGTGTCCTAATCAAAATCAAATGTTTTTATGAATGCTCTTCCTTGGTCTTTGTGGCTTCCCTTCATTTTGGATATTTTGGGTTAATGTTATTGGTTAAATTGCTTTTACCTGTTGCTTTTTACCTTTTTAATGAGGCTGCTAGGAAATGGAAAACCACGTGTGTGGCTTTGTTATTTGTGGCTCACGTTATACAAGAGGCAAGCGACCAGCACTGCCGGATGGATGGTCATTGTCTTGATTCCCAAATCAGCCTGAATAGAGGGCTTACCTCTCCACCTACTTCCTAGACATCTTGCCCTGAGTATTCTCAAAACACTTCAACGTCAGGGACATGTTCAAAACCAGCTGTTCGTACTCTTCTGCTTAAAAAAAGAGGATTATTATAATAAAAAAAAAAAAAAGAGGAAATCCCAGATTAACACCCCAACCTGCTCTCCCTCTCACCTCCTCCTTACCTCCACGAAGGTCCCAGGTCAGATGCCCCTCCCCAGATGTCTCAGCATCGAGGCTCGTTTCCATTCATCCTCATTTCATTCTCGTCTTCACTGTCTTTTGTGTGCACTGTGAAAGTATCACCCTGTCTTGTATCCCTTCCTTGGGTTTTCCTCTCGGTGGCCAGAGTTAATCATTCTGGACACAAGTCCAGTTGGGACACTCTCGCTCAAGCTTTGCGTGGATGTCCTTGCCCGATGCAGGCTGAGCGCTCAGGCTCACGGGAGTCTGCCCCTCACCCACCCGTGTCCATGCCCTCCCCTCCCCTGTCCACGAGGAGCTATTCTTGCCTTTCTGCCTTCACTCACCCCCGTGTGTTCCTTGCCTGCCACGTGGGCAATCCAGATGGGATTTTGTTGACGATAGCCATGTTTCCTGGGTTCCCGTTTTGTGCAGATTATCCATAAGACTGTATTGGGATGAGAGAAGGGGAAAAAAGCGGAGTAAGACAAGAAATAACTGAATAAAATTCAAGGTAGACAGAAATAGGTGGAGATAGTGAAGGAGAGTGAGAAACTTTCTGGTTGGGGCCCCTGAAGGGGTGGAGCATTTGGACTGGAGAGCAGGCTCTTGGACTGGAGAGCAGGCTCGTGCACTGAGACAGGATGTTCTCTCCTGAAGGCTCACAATGTTTGTTTAGCTTTATGTACACTTATGACAATAATAGTGCCATTTATCAAGCCCCTGCTGGTCTTTTACCTACATTACCCCTAATGCTTACAGCTCTGCAAGGTATAATTAATTGCCATTTTAAAGGTAAGAAAACCGAGGTTATAAGATTAAACGATGTGCCTAAAGTCACCAGCTGCTAAGTGGTAGACAAGGTTTTAACCAATGTCTATATCCTTTCTAGTATCCAGAGGAACAAATTAATGGTTTTAAAGAGATCTAGGTCATCGAGATTCCAAAATAAATAAAGCTTTTATTAACTCAAATCAAATCAAACAGTACCTGCAGATGGTCTCCTGTGTTTGGTAGAAAGAGACCATCTGTTAGGAAGTTTTTTTGTGAACTCAGATAATTTTTATATGCAGAAAAGACTATTCAGAAACTTTATTTTTGTTTTAAGAATGATTTAAATTAAATTTATTAAAATTGCAAATTAAAGTCAGGTCGAATCATATGAAATTGTTGATATATATATATATATTTTTAACTATGAAGAGTCTTTTTCATATGGTAACCCCCTTCTTCTCTGGTTTTTTAAGTCCAGCTTACCATTCTTACAAGTTTAGCAAAAATTTGCAATCACTTTTAAAGGGATTTTCGAGTAATAGTTATTCTGTCTACAAACTCAAATATCTTAAAATATTCCATTTTAATTTTGGACTCTAGGTGCATAGAATTAGACTAATCATATTCCTTATTCAAAATGTACTCTCATCACTGGTTTATGTATGACTTTCTTTCACTTATGAATTTCAAATAATACAATAAATACGCATGAACTCATCACTCACTAGAACATGCAGTTCTAGTTTCTAGATGAGGGGCCCCCAGAGTTCACCTGCCTGCTCCTTCCACCCCAGCCCGTTTCTTTTTAGATATTTAAGTTGTCTGGATGAACAGATACCACCTTTCTGATCACTTACGTAACTCTTATAAATTACAACTCTTATAAATTGTACGTTTCTTAATGACAGGGATACTTTCTGAGAAATGTGTGGTTAGGTGATTTTGTCCTTGTGCAAACATTGTAGAGTGTACTTACACAAACCTAGACAGGATAGCCTAGGCTCTGTGGTATAGCCTGTTGTCCTAGGCTACAAAACCTGTATAGCATGTTACTGTGCTGAATACTGTAGGTAATTGTAACGCAATGGTAAGTATTTGTGTACCTACATGTATTTAAACATTAAAAGGCACAGTAAGGATACAGTGTAAAAGATAAAAAATGGTACCCCTATATAGGGCATTCACCATGAATGGAACTTACAGGACAGGAAATTGCTCTGGGCAAGTCCATGAGTTAGTGAGTGACTGTGAAGCCTAAGATATTACTATACACTACTGTGACTTTATAAACACTGTACATTTAGGCTATACTAAATTTATAAAAAATATTTTTTCTAAACTTAAATTTTTTAAACTTTTTTTTTTAAAGAGACAGGGTCTTGCTCTGTTGCCCAGGCTGGTATTGAACTCCTGGCCTGAAGCAGTCCCCCTACCTTGGCCTCCCAAAGTGCTGTGGTTATAGGTGTGAGCCACCACACCTGGCCTAATCTTTAAAAACTTTTTGACTCTTTTGTAAAAACACCTAGCTTAAACATATACACATTGTACAGCTGTACAAAAATATTTTCTTTCTTTATATCTTTATTCTATAAGCTTTTTTCTGTCTTTAAAATTTTGTATTCATTTTTTACTTTTTAAACATTTTATTAAAAACTGAGACACAGCGCACACATTAGTTTATGCCAACAAAGGGTCAGGATCATCAGTATCACTGTCTTCTACCTCTGTGTCTTGTCCCACTACTAGGTCTTCAGGGGCAATAACAGGCATGGGGCTGTCATCTCCTATGATAACAATGCCTTCTTTGGGAACACCTCCTGAAGGAGTACTCTCTAAAATAACAATGAAAATACAGTAAATACATAAACCAGCAACACAGTTGTTGGTTATCATTATCAAGTAGTGAGTACTGGACCTAATTGTATGTGCTGAACTTCTATACAACTGGCAGTGCAGATTTGTTTACAACAGCATCACCACAAACACATGAGTACTACATTGCACTACAGTGTCACTAGGCCTTAGGCATTTTTAAGCTCCATTATAATCTTTCCAGACCACTGTCATATGTGCAGTCTGTCGTTGCCTGAAATGTCCTTACGCAGTACGTGACTGTATTAAACTTACAAATATGGTAAGCTTGAAGTTTTTTTGTGTATTCTAATATTACATATAAATTAGTCAGATTTCAACTTAAAACCAAGACCAGGATTTCCAAAATATTACAGTTAATATCAAATATGCACAGATTCCTTCTTAACACAAAAAATATGACTGCTATGCTTTTAATTTCCTAAATCATTACTTAATCGTATGGCTTTATGGGGTTAAAAGATGTACCACATCTTAAGGAACATAGAGACTGTATTATGTAGGATACAGGCTTAGCTGCCATCACAAAGAGATCCAGAACTACAGTGGCCCAAATAAGCCAGAAGTTAATTTCTATCTCAGGGAGGTGGTTCTGTCGACAAGGCCATCCAAGGACCTTTTTTATCTTTGCCTATCTTGTTCCTTGTTTCTGCTGTCCCTTCCACGCCACCACCGTCAGCTTCATCCACATTCCAGCCCTCAGAGAGAGGGAAGACAGAAGATGGAAGACACCAGCTTCCTCTTTGAAATGGTGATCCAGATGTTTCACATGCCACTTCTGCTCCTACCTGTTTGCCTAGAACTTAGTCACATGGCCCCGCTGAGCTGCTGGGGAAACTGAGAGATCATCCCCCAGCTGGACACCCACGGGTTCAGCGGAAACCTGGAGTTCTGTACTACAAGGGGGAAAGAGAGAATAGATATTGGGAGATAATTAGCATCTCTGCCATAATTATCATTTCACTTAATTGATTTTCTAAAGAAGATTTAACTAAGAACTCATCGAATGTTGGTTACTTAATTCTTAATTTTCTGGGGTATAAAGGTGCCTGCCCAACAGGGAGGATTGCCACCATCCAGTTAACGCATGCCACTTGTTATCAGAGGGTTCAGTGGGTCTTGCAAGCAGAAACTAGAGACGTCCAGAGCCATTCTTTGGACTACCTTGGCTCTTCCCCCAAGCTCTGTTTTATAAATTGGGCTTTATAATTTAAAAAGGGGTTGATCTCATAGCTCACTGTTTTCTTACCAAATCTCTAGTTCCCATTCAGATTGATTGCTGGGTAAGAGTTTGCATTTTGGGGGGTACTCTTATGAATCTGTACATGTATGTTTCACCTAACCCTAAAGTCATTTGAATTTGACAGGGTCTTAAATATATTAAATAGAAAATAGGTTACATAAGAAAGACTTCTGATTTTGATGGGAGCTTAAATTCTTCCACAACTTTTAAGACTGCACAACTCTTACAGATATTTAAAATGATACCTTTTTGAATTTTGGATACCTCAAATGGCTTTGGTTTGTAGTCATTCTGTAGACCCTCAACAAAAAAATAGATGAATCTTAGAAATTCAGTTTAAAAAAATGTAGCATTCACTTATTCACATTATCACTTATTCATTCATTAACAGATATTTATTGAACATCTGTGTTCCAATTATTTTGCTAGGTATAATAATAAATATCAATAGGTGATGGCAGATTCAGCTCAATTTTCAATATCTTCTTTATTTTATTAGCAGTCCTATTTAGTAAGAATTGATGAACCAAAGAACTTACATAATTCTTTTGTTGCAGAAAATTTGCTTATGTTCCTTTTACTCAATCAAGGCATTCATTCATTCATTCATACAGCATTTATTGAGTGCCTCTTACATGCTAGATTGCTTGCTAGGGATGGAGGTTTATCTCATTTGGAGATGAAAGATGCATTCCAAGGTGACAGTCCTTGTCCTTAAGGAGCTCAGAGTATGGGAGAGCAGAGAGCTAAATAAATGAACAATTAGAGTTCACTGTGTTAAGTGCTGTGAAAGGCATGGATGGGGAATGTTGTGGGACCTATCTAGATGGGGCGAGGTTAGGAGGGACTTTGTGCGGGAAGTGATGTCTGAGTTTTAAGGGAAAAACAGGGATTAGGTGAAAGAGGAGGAAAGAGCTTCCTGGGCAGAACAGCATGTGCAGAAGTGCAGAGAGCATTTGCAGCTGGGGCGTTGTACATAGTTCAGTACCATTGCAGTTTGCATTCACCTGAGTTGGGGAGTGGCCCAAGACATGGCCATAGGGGACACCTGGGGCTGGAGGGTTGTCTTGTGTGGGAAATTACCTTGCTGCAGCGGTAGTTTCCAGGGACATGGCCAGGCAGGCTTTTCCAGCAGTCACAGAATAAAGAGGCTCACAGACCAAGTTAAGATGCTTGAATCACATACAGTTTATTACATCAATTCAAAACATGCAGCAAGAAATGAAGGGATAGATCTGGGGTCAGTTAACCCCTGACTCCCCAGTGAGGAAGCTCAAGCTGCCCTGTGGCAAGACCCACATGAAGAAGAAGCTGGGCCCTCAGTGGACAGGAAGCTCCAGCTTGTCAGCTCTGTGATGGAGCCATCTTGGAAGTGGGTCATCCGGCGCCATCCTACCCGATGCCATGTGGAACAGAGTCAAGCGCCCCTGCCCTGTCCTGCCCAAATGGAGATTTGTGAGAAAAGTAAATGATTCGTTTGAAACCACTAAATTTGGGGTGTTTTGTTACACAGCAGTGGATAACCAGACCACTTGGGACGCCTCTTAAAACTTTTCTTCCTCAGCTTACGTCAGCGGGGTGGGTGCGGAGGGGAGTGAGCCAACGCAACACGCCTTAAAGGGCGGCCCTCAGGTGCTCACGGGACATCTGGAGAACACAAATAATGTAAAAACGTTCGTGACAACAAAGATGTTTGTCTTATTTTCCTGATCAGCTCTCAGTTATACAGAAAGTTAAAATAACTAGACCAGCCTTTTCCCTGAGCGTGCATTCAGTCACGGTTTTGAGTTCCACTTTTCAGTTTCACCAGGGTCACCTTGTCGTTTCAGCTCTTGCTTGCTGTGGCGTCGTGACAACCTTTGCATTGTTACTTGCTTTTTGTGTAATAGCGAAAATGAATTTTCTAGCACTCCTTTATCCTCTGTTTCCAAACCCGAAAGGCATTGATGGTAACTGAAAGTCAGTCATACCTCTCCCTTTTGTCTCATGGTTCCACGTTCGTTATCCCTCTCTGTGTCCAGCCCTCCTACATCCAACCTGTTACTGGAACTCTTAACAACCTCACATGCAGTTAAGATGATTTGGAGGAGGAGAAACAAGAGTCAGAAAAATTGGCAACCTCAGTCATCTGACTGGGTTGCTGGTGGGCTGTTGAGATTTCTGTGCCCCTCCATCGGCGGGAGCTTCCGCTTGCCACACTGTAGGGAAGGGCCACATGAGCTCATGTAACCTGGCGTCTTTCACGCCTGGGCTGCTGCTTGGATGTGACTTTTAAGTTGAGCAGAGCAGATACTCATGGTCTGCTGGGATCAATTGTAACATCAAGTCAAGAGCCTTAGTTATGTGACAGATTTCTGCATGCTGCGTAAGGGAGGAAATCCCTTTGTTTAGGGCCAAGCAGGGCTTCTTTAGCTTTGATCTTTGGGTGTAAGCCTTTTGCTTGACTTCCCCTTTGTCTCCATCTCAAAGTGCAAATTCGAAGTGTCCTGTTTGCCTTCATCCACTGGAAGGCAAACACCCCTGGCCGCAGTATCGGTGACAGCAGGGCTTGGCTTTGATCAGAGCACCCAGCGCTGCTTGAAGGCGTTTGCATGGTCTGTGGCTCCTGGACCCGTCTCCTAGGAAAAGGAAATGCACTTAGGTGAGGAGACAGTTGGCTGAGCTGAGAAACTTGATCAGGGATGTGTGTATATATTGTTCCTTGGCCTCTTCCTGTCCTTCCTCCTCCTTTGTTTCTCTCTGAGCCTCTCTTCCTTCAGAGGTGTGTGAGAATTTAATTATTGGCTCCTTTTACCCTAAGTCAGCACCGGCCACAGCAGGGTGCTAAAGCAATGTTTTAGCAACTGCATTCTGGGCTGAGTCTCTCCTGGTGGAGCGTTTCTCCTCCTTTGATTGCCAGATAGCTCCGGGGACAGTGATGCATTTGGCTTCCTGCACAAGGCTGAGGTCTGTGCTGTTCTTTTTCATGTATCCCACTCACCCTCATCTGAAAAGTCCACCCTGCCTGCCAGGATATTAGTGTATCTCCTCATCCTCCCATACTGACGTTATTTCCTTCATTCCCAAAGCAGGAAATCAACTAAATATCTGTCCTTGGTCAAAGATGTCATTTTGGAAATGTAGAATTCTACTGAGACATCGATCAGGCCTGACCCTTCAAGGTGAATCCTGCTCACTCCTCAGCTGTATGTCTGGGGGGAAGTGGGAGAAGTAGGTGATAAAGTGGAAGGAAGGCTGCAGGTAGAGCTAAGAGAAAATTCGGAAGTTTCTCTTTCTCCAAATGTTCTAGACCAGTTAATGAATGAGTTGACCATAAAAGCCCGAATTTATGATTTTTTTCCCCCTAAAGCAGAATTTCTCAACTGTTGGATAGGGTTTTGTGGGATAGGGTTGAGCCTTGGAGGGCCACAAACTGTTATGATGTCCAAGATGTTTTTCAACTTCCCCCCATCCCAGCTGCAGTTTTTGCCCACTTGGGCGCGGGTAGAATGTGGCTTCTCCTGAGGATGCTTGCTCTAAGGACTCTGTTTTGGAATAACAAGAGCACCCCCTTATGGACCAGGCATTTTATAGATTATCCCATTTAGTTCTTCCAAGAACCTTCCAAGGTAGGTGCTCTTACCCTCTCACCTTACAGACAGGAAGTGGAGGGGCTTGTTCAGGTCACACAGCAGTTAACCAGAGGAGCCAGGATTCGAATCTCGGAATTAGGACTCTATAGTCCTCTTACTAACTAGGTTATCTCAGAAGAGTATAGAAGCAGGCAGACTGCCTCGACTCTTTTCTTTTAAAAAGTTGAGATATAATTCACAAAACATAAAATTCACCCTTTTAAAGGATATGATTCAATTCAGTAGTTTTGAGTATATTCACAGTTGTAAAATCATCACCACTGTCTAATTCCAAAACATTTTCATTACCTCCAGAAGAAACCCACATACCCTTCAGCAGTCTCTGCCTACTGCCCCAGTTCCCAGCTCCTGGCAGCCACTAATCTACTTTCTATTTTTGCCTCTTTTAGATATTTTATTCTATTTCAAATTGAATTGTATAATATGTGACCTTCCGTTATTGACTTCTTTCACTTACCATAATATATTGCAAGATTCATCCATGTTGTAACATGTATCAATATTTTATTCCTTTTTTATGGCTGAAAAATAGTCCATTGTACACATTTTATTTATCCATTCATCTGTTGATGGATATTTGGGTTGTTTTCACTGTATGAATAATGCTGCTGTGAACATTTGTGTACAGGTGTTTTTGTGTGGACATACGTTTTTAATTCTCTGAGGTATAAACCTGGGAATGGAATTGCTAGATCATATGGTAACTCTGTGTTTAACTATTTGAGGAACTCACAAACTCTTTTCCCAAGCAGCTGTGCTATTTTACATTTCTACCAGCAATGTACAGTGTCTCCCTATCCTCATCAACACTTGTTCTTATCTATCTTTTTTTATTATAGCCATCCTAGTGGGTATGAAGTGGTATCTCATTGTGGTCTTGATTTATATTTCATTAATGATGTTGAGCATAAAGATGTTGAGCATCTTTTCATGTGCCTGTTGGCCATTTATATATTTTTCCTGGAGAAATGTCTATTTAAATCCTTTGCCCACTTTTAAATTGGGCTGTTTTTCCTTTTATTGTTGAGTTGTAGGAGTTCTTACATGATTTGCAAATATTTTCTCCTGTTTTTGTGTTGTCTTTTCACTCTCTTGATAAAAGTCCTTTGACGCACCAAAAAACTTTGAAGTTCAAATTGTCTATTTTTTCTTTTGTTGCTTGTATTTTTGGTGTCATACCTGAGAAACCATTGCCTGATCCAAGGTTGTAACAATTTATTTATGCCTGTGTTTTCTTCTAAGAGTTTTGTAGTTTTAGCTGTTACGTTGAAGTCTTTGATCCACTTTGAGTTAATTTTTGTACATGGTGTAGATGGCGTGAGATCCAGGTCTGTCTTCGTTCTTTCGCCTGTGGACATCCAATATCCAGTTGTACGAGCACCATTTGTTGAAAAGACTATTCTCTCTTCATTGAATTGTCTTGGCACTTTTTTATTGCCCCTAAATGTGTGAGTTTGTATCTGTGCTCTCAGTTCTGTTCCGCTGATCCGCATGTCTGTTCTTGCGCCAGTTGGACTTTGCCTTTTGTAGCCCACGGTTCCTGGATGAGCAAGTACCCTCAGGGCCTGGGTTGTGGGGATCCCCCTTCCCTCTGTGGGTTCAGGATTTATCCAGCAGTTGGCCTGGCAGTTCTCCATCATCTAGTCAGCTCTGCAGTGCATTTAAGATGACGTTTTATTTATTTATTTTATCCAGCATTTTTTTCAGGAGGAGTTAGTTCTAAAAACCTAGCCCACTAATATGAAAAATGGAATTCAAAATTATATATCTCTAACTGTGGAATTTGGGGCAGTATGTCACGGAGAAGATGTTTTTAGGAGTAGGGGAATCATTCATGGCATCTTAGCAAAAGACTACGATGCTCACTGCTACTTTTAAAGCCACATTTGGAATTAAAGCAGCTTTCATTAATTGAGTACTTTATTCCATCCCAAGCTTCCTACTGGGCGCATTACATACACTCTTTAATCTCCTTAACACACAAACCTCTAAGATGACCAGTATTAGCATCATTCCTGTTTTACAAATGAAGAAGCTGAGTGGTTCAGGGCTTGCCTAAGGACAGACACAGATGATTGGCTGAGTTCGACTCTAGAGCCAGGCTCTGAACCCCAGCAGGCTCCTTTCTCCTTTGGGAACCCTCAGAGAGATTATCGGTATTCCATGTCCCAGTTTAAAATTTTTCTTTTGTAAAAACTGGAAGGCTTAAAGGACCCGACTTTTCTGTTCTCTTTTTCCCGTCCCCCTTGCGGTGGGAATGTGAACTTCCTTGCAGGCAGGCACTGGGGCGTCCTTGCTGGTTGTTCTCACGTTTCTGTGAGCACAGGAATCCATGAGGAAGCGTGCTGAACAGTCCTGATTCCTGAACTCCAACTGCAGAGAGTCTAATGCACCAGACAGGGAGGGACGCGTGCTCAGGGACCTGCGGGTCTAACGTGCTGCTCCCTGTCATTCTCTCGCACTTGATCTTGGACCACACTTTGAGAAATGCTGGTCCACTGGTTACATTTTAAGTAATTGGATGTTGTGCATGTGTTCTCACCTTTTTGCTGTTGCTAAAGGGCAATGTTATGTTCTCTGGTGTCTGGAGAATGGTCCTTTCCCTTTTAGTTTCTTAAAGAAGTTGAGACTTCAGTTATTAATACTTTTAAACGAGTTATATTTAGGGCTTTGTAAGCACTGTTATCAGGTAGAAATGAGAATGTCTGAGCCAAAACAACTTTGATATTAATAAAATGCAATATCCAGTAATTTGTTTTGCCTGACTGTAACTTAGTGGTAGGAAGCCTGAAGGGAATAATAAAGTGTTTGGTTATTTTAGAGAAGAAAAATCTCAACCTCTCTTTTTCTATCTCCTTTCTTTTTCTACATCCTCCCTCACCTGCTTTTTCTCAGATTGTAAGGTGGTCAGACTGTTGTCTGCCATTAGCTTGCAGACCTGGGGAGCCTTACCAATTAATTGCGGAAGCAAGTGTGGACGATTTCAGCAAGCTGGGGGTGGCGTTCATGGAAGACAGACTCCAGATGGATAATGGACTCATACCCCAAAAGATCGTTTGTAAGTGACTTTAGAAAATGTTTTTATCATAGCGGGATGTCATAGGTTATTCAATGAAGGACCACTGAGCACTCATATTGGTATGACTTAAAGGCAATGCTTAGTTTCAGTTTAATTCAACAGGTTTGATTTAACCATAATAGTATAACATTCATACATGTGTCAACATTTATTTTGGAGGGGGCACATCTTTAGTGCTTATTAAATTTCTTAAACAAGTATTTTCCATAATTGCATTGTCCACGAGAAGGCATTCAAATTCAGAACCCATATGATATTTTTTATTTCATGCAGTTTAATACAGTATAACTAGCTTCTGGACTATAGTTCTGACTGAATGGGAAGCACAACCAAGTGTTACTATGAAGTTCTAAATCTAACAGCTTTTTACTTAGAATATATGTGTCAAAATTTTTTGGAACAAATCTTTTTTCAGGCAGCATACGAACTGTTCTTCCTTAATTAAGCTTAAAAACAGACTTTATGTCTATGAAAGTTTTCTTTTGTATCGTGGGCAAATAAGAATGTAAGTTAGCTTGGGAAATTTATGCAATCGTTTAATTTTCTGATTTGCTACCTGCATACACCTCATACTATGTCAAACACATAGCAGGTGCTCAATAAATATTTTTTAAATCAGTGATTGTGAACTTTTATATTCTAGTCCTATGACAAGATACTGGAAAGACCCCTCTCATTGATCCTGCGGAGTGTCCTGAGAGCAGCTTTTTGCTGGCGTGTGCTTAGATAGACTCTAGAGAGTGTGTCCTTTTCTTTTCTCAATTTCGTTAGCATATAGGAAAATAACACTCAAGAAATTGAATCTGTAAATGAGTAGGCAAGATCACCTTCCTGAATCTCACTTTCTTCACCAGTCAGTAAGAGGATCTTAGGGTCTCTGACATGTATAAGAAAGATGGTTGTGGGAACTGAGGATTTCACTGAGGTCCTCCCAGCAGGCAGGAGCGATTAGTGGTTCCAAAGGATGCCATGGAGTGGGGTGGGGCTGCAGGGGGGTAGTGAGGTGGGGCTGCAGGGGGGAGCTGTGCAGGGGCCTGTCCTGGAGTGGATGTCATGGAATGCAGAGGGGGTGATGAGATTCTTGAGCCGAACTACATGACAAACAAGAAGTATTGGCTAATTATCTTTCTCGTTTGTGCTTTAGCGGTGCACTTGCAGGCCTCGACCCTGAAGGATCTTAAGGATCAGGCCTCAAACAAGCAAGCCCAAATCCTGCAGCTGAACCCTGAACCTTCTCCTGAGATTGAGCCCAAGCAGGACGTCATGGAGCACGTCGGCAGAGATGGCCTGAAGGTTCTTGGTGAAGAACCCAAGCAGAGGAGAGGCAGTGCCTCTGGGAGCGAGCCTGCCGGGGACAGTGACAGGGGAGGGGGCTCCGTCGAGCATTATCACCTCCATCTGTCTAGTTGCCATGAGTGTTTGGAACTGGAGAACAGCACCATTGAGTCGGTCAGGTTTGCGTCTGCAGAGAACATTCCAGATCTTCCCTACGATTACAGCAGCAGTTTGGAGAGCATTGCTGATGAGACCTGCCCTGAGGGAGAAGGGAGGAGAGTCAACGTCACGGGAAAGGCACCCAACATCCTAGTCTATGTGGGCTCTGATTCCCAGGAAGCCCTCGGCCGGTTCCAGCAGGTCCGATCTGTCCTAGCCGACTGTGTGGACACCGACAGTTACATTCTCTACCAACTGCTGGAGGAAAGTGCGCTCGGAGACCCCTGGCCAGACAACTGTCTGTTATTGGTCATTGCCACCAGCGAGTCCATTCCCGAAGATCTGTACCAGAAGTTCATCGCCTACCTTTCTCAGGGAGGGAAGGTGTTGGGCCTGTCTTCCTCTTTCACGTTTGGTGGCTTTCAGATGACAAGCAAGGGTGTACTGCAGAAGACAGTCCAGAACTTGGTTTTCTCCAAGTCTGACCGGAGTGAGGTGAAGCTCAGCATCCTAAGCAGTGGCTACGTTTACAGGGAGGGCCCCGGAGAGCGGCTCAGCCTGGGCAAGCTCCAGGGCCACCTAGAGAACGAGGACCAGGACAGGATGATCATCCAAGTGCCTTTTGGAACATGTGGAGGAGAAGCTGTTCTTTGCCAGGTACATTGCTTTGATGATCTTCAGGTATCTTGGAGAGGGGATATGTTCTTTAAGGCTGTACACTAAAGGTTTCCAGAGTTTGTGTGCTGCCAGTTACTGTTGGTTGGGAGCTTTTGCTGATGGTGAGCAGAAGGTTTCATTTAGTTCAGGATTTTCATGAATACCCTGATTAACTGAAAGATTTGTGATGGAGGAATGGGCCAGGTGTTATGGTCAATTGAGCTTGCTGGTTAACCAAGGATCTTGTTTTGATCTTTGCTGGTAATGACCTTTCTAAAATACACTAGTCTACTTTCTTGCCTCAAAGTACACTGTAATTAATATAATCGAGCCTTTATTTAACATAGAAAGTTGAAAGCCTTAGGGTGGTGATTCCAAATGTCATTGACCGTCAGGTTTGCAGTTGATTGCGGAGGTAGTTTGTGTTAAAAAGATCTCCAAATTCCCAATTCTTTTCTTATGATTCATTCCTCTTAACATCTAAGGGCTGAGAAAAAGCTCAAATAAGAGAATATCCAAGTTATTTAGATTTATGGCAAATTATTAATGATACACAGATAAGGACAAATGGAAAGAGATTCAAAGGAAGGTACCAATTTCCTTCCCATGTTTAGGAGGTCCTTTGGGCCTTCTGCTGTTTTTTTATTTCATCCTCTTTTTTCTTTTAGCTTTTTGTTTGTTGGTGAACAGTAGCAGGATAGACTATTTCAGAATTCCTCATCATTTACTATGAATCTTTTAATGCTTTAGGGCAGAAGTTTTTGTAAGAGTTAAATGAACACTCACTTGTCCTGAAGGATTTGATAATGTAATGAGAAAACTAAGGAGATGTCGATATTTTATTTTGCCCAGAAGCGTTCCCAAGATGAGCGTAACAGATTTTGTTTTACTATAGGGATCTTTTTTATTGAGTTAGAGAATTGTTTATTTTTTTGTTGTTGTTGTTTTGTTTTCATTTTGTGATGCCTCCTCTCTTTCTAGCCCTCTTAGAAGCTAAGTCTCTTGGGTTTTCAGACCAAACATTCTTTAAGGGGGTATAGATTTGTTTTTGTTTGCTATTCTAAAGCCTACTCATTTGTTCTTAAGATAATACTCAGCCAAAGATGCTTGGAATTAAGAAATCTGGACATCAGGACAGATGAACATGTACAACCCAGGCAGGTTTACTATAGGGCGGCAAACCACATCAGTTAGCTTTTGGAGGCCTAATAAATGTTCTCCTTATCTTTTTCTCTTCAAATATGGTAACCGTAGTAACTGCTCATTCTCAGAAAATCCAGTTAAAAACCCGACTTCCTAGAACCATATTTCAGTTTTGAAGAGCAAATCTTGCCACCCCTGTGCACAGACTTGTACTAGAAAATTGATTTGGCACTGTTGCGATCCATTTCTCCGAGTTACACGGCAACTCTGCTTGCCGCACCATTTAAACTGACCCCCTTACTATTATAAAATTTGATACTGCAGTGCGTGGCCCTAGGAAAAAAAAGGCAATATGATGCAGCTTCACAAATCAGATTCAGAGGATTAGAATGCCATTTTTGACTTTAAATGACTTCCAGAGTTCTGTGTAACAGAGTCACTGTTTTCTCCCCATGCCTGTGTCTCTCCGATAACCCTCCGAGATCAAAAAATAAATATTATCACAGGCTGGTTAGTTTCCTCTTTCCCTGTTCAATTTCATAGTCGTCATCTTTGTAATAAATCTAGTAGTGATGTAACCCAGTAAGAGGAGGCGAAGTACTTCAAGGGCAAAACACAGCTGCACGCTAGGCGGTGGTGTCCCCAGCCGAGTAAGCTGCAGCTTTGATGCCTTTGCCATTCATAATAGTAAGGAAACAGAGAAAATGTTTGTGTGCTTGTAGTGCTGATCACGTTTGCAGGGAAAATTTAATGCTGTGGATTCATGCTGATATTTGACTTCATTTGGCATGAAGTTGTCCAAATAAAGTCTCTAAAATGGATTTTAAAAGATTTTGTTTTCTTATTTAGCTTAGCACGTGGCAGAAGCGGGTCTGCTTTTGTAGCAGTTTCTCGATCTTGGCACTATCGACATTTTGGGCCAGATAATTCCTTGTGGTGAGGGGCAGTCCTGTGCATCTTAGGATGTTGAGCTGCTTCTCTGGTCTCTGCCCATTAGATGCCAGTAGCACCCCTTTCTCCCATCTGTGGCTGGAGGCCTTTTTTAGCTTTGGCTTTTGGTCTCGTTAAAAAGCCTTATTTTTAGAAGAAGCCACGTCACAGAAATAGGCCCGTCACTATGGTAACAACATCCTAACCAGAGGGTGAGACTCTTGTCGGATACCACAGAGGACCAGGAGTGCAAATCTACCACGCACACACTCTGGTGTGTGCTGTTTTCTCCGTATTAATTGAGGGTGTAGAACCAGAGGGGGGGGCCTCTTTTCCAGCGAACATTGTGGAAGCACCTAAATCCTGAGGCAGTAAGCGAAGGCAGCCCTCACGGTTTCAACAGCAGTCTTTTTCCCTGCCCCCTGAACTCAGAGGCCTGTTTGTAGCATGATCCTTAGTACCCCCCCCCCCACCCCGCATCTTTCTCATGTGAAAATGAGCGCCGCGCATTTGCCGCTTTGCTTCGTGGGTATCCTGTGTATTCACCCCCTCCGGTGAGTCCGTGTGCATTGGCCTCCCCTTTTCCCCTGGGCTTGAGTGGGAACAGAAGCTGGCTCATTTTATTCCTGCCACCTGTAAAGGTTAATCTCCAGGATAGCCACGTGCTCACGTGAATTAAACGGGGCCCTGCTGTGCTGCTGCTCCACGCCAGCACCGGCTTTGACCGTGGCAGAGCAGAGGCACACCTTTAGGGTAGAGACACACTGAGAAGGACACGGATCCCTCAGAGGGTTTCTCTTTTCTGCCTCGTCCCCTTTCCAGGGCGGCTTAGAGGACAGGCTTCTTTCTACCTGCTGCCTCCTGACCAGCACGCTCAGTTGTGAGTGCAGCAGCCACCTGCAGCCGACCAGCTGTGGTTTGGGGACTGTGTTGACCAGGGTTTTGCAGACCTTTTCAGATTGGCCTCAACTATTTAACATTGGGACTATTCTGGGAAATATACTTGGGCATTATATTTGGCTTATTTAAGGCTTGCGTGGGAATTGAGAGATTTTAAGTAGCTTGAGGGCTGGCACCCTGCTTTTTATTTTCATCATGCTCTTAGAGCATCAGGCCGGATGCTTCGCATACAATCCTTAAAACCAAAGCAAAGTAAAGCAGGTGAGCTCAGTTTGCTCTTCTGGGTACTCAGTGTTCTGGCAGCTCCCAGGCTCTAATGCCCAATTAAAATCTGATCTCAGGGGAGCTAGAGATTCCAGTAAGTTCCTTCATACCAAGACACAGACTGTTGACAGATGGAGATATTTTAATTTTAACTAGAGAAGAAAGCCTGAAGTGAATACATGAAGTTTTAAATCTTAGAATTCAACAGGAAGAGGAGGAGGAGAATGGGTGGGAGAGAAGGCCTTTCTGTGTTTGTGAAATCCCAATCCATCCACAGCGAGTCCTCACTTCATGTCATCGATAGGTTCTTGGAAACTGTGACCTTAATGGGAATGACGTATAGCAGAACAGTTTTACCATGCACTAATTGATGTAAACAAGAGTGAAGTTCCTACAGCATATATCTGGTCACAGAAACATCACCAAACTTCTAGATAAAGACCAAAACACCTCTAATATTAAACATTGATATAAATGTGCACTATATGTACATTTAAGAAAGATTAATAAAGACAAGTATAAGGTAATTACTTACTCCAGTTCAGGGTTTCCGGTGGCCGGAGCCCATCCAGGTGGGCACCAGTCCTGGCCAGGATGCTGTCCTGTTGAGGGACACACACCCACACTCCGACGGGGACCATGTAGACACGCCAGTTACCCTAATGTGTTCAGTTTGGGGATGTGGAAGTACCCGGAGAAAACCCACACAGACAGCGGCCCTGGCCAGGAATTGATTTCTTTTTTTCTCATCAACTTTGTAACAAAACAATAGTGAACTCAAGGACCTGCTGTATTTTAATTCCTACAAACACTCTTAACATGATGAATGTGGCTACTCTCCCCATAGTGTTGTTTTCCATTATGACTAATAGGTAGGATGGGAGCTTCCAGCCTGGCCCGGTCCCTCCCTGGGTTCAGGAGCAGCTGGGTTCTCAGCACAACTGTATTTCTAAATATTTGGTTCTATATCCTAGTTAGGTTAACTTGGCCAAGCTCACATGACCGATGAGTGATACAGATCACCTGGAAGGAGTTTGCTAACTGTCTCGGGTTATTTCCACCGTGACCCCTTACTCAGCCCAGCAGCCACGATTTCAATAGGCTCTTTGGAACCTTTTCTTGCTCACCATGACTTTCCAGGTATTCAGGCTCAGAGTTTATATGCTTCTTAGTGTCTGATTTACAGAGTGGTATCTTTTCCCTCAGGTGCACTTAGAACTACCTCCCAGCTCTGCCATCGTGCAAACTCAAGAAGATTTTAACTTGCTTAAGTCGAGCAATATTAGAAGATACGAAGTCCTTAAAGAGATTCTCACAACCCTTGGCCTAAGCTGTGATATGAAACAAGTTCCTGCCTTAACACCCCTTTACTTGCTGCCGGCCACGGAGGTGAGTTTGCGGGCCTAGCGGGGAAGAGAGGGCCTCTGCGTGTCCCTTCTCCAAGACGGCGACTCTTTCCCTTCATTGTTCTATTTCCGTTGGTTTTGATTTTGATTTCTGTTTTGATCTTCTATTTCTATTTTGACTTTGGGTTTGGAAACCATCCTAAAGATGTGCACGTATCATTCATTTCGGGGGAGTTTGCGTAAGGCAGGGAGAGAAGACCATTTGAGCCTGCTGGTTGTGGCTCTTGCCACTGTGGGTGGAGGAGGATCCCCTGTTTGAGTTATCAAGAGTATATTTGGAAATTGTAATTTGTTCATTTGGGATTAAAAACATTTGATTTGGGTCATTTTTTTCAGCAGATCTTTGGACGGGAAAATCACAACTTCTGTTTGATTTGTGCTGATGTCTGCCATCTTGTGGCAAAAGGGGTCTGGGTTTCAGTTCCTATCTGAGCTGCGTCTAAAAGGAAAATGCCACAGAGTTGAGGATGTGTAGTCGGGGATTCTCTCCGCCTTGTATCTGGGTTTGCTGCCCGTGATGGATGCCTAGTTTTGGGCAGGTGGCCAGAGTCTCCAAGTGTGTGTTCTTGCTAACCCCTTTACTTTGCCACGCTGTCAGTTTCTTATTCATTGTGACAAATTATTTTGTGGGTCTATTTCTGTTGTCTGCTCTGGACAGGCAAATTTGTGAGTTTAATGATGTAACCATGCAGTTTCAGCGAGTACCCAGTAGTCCAGGTGACTTTAAACACCAAACTTTGCTGCTTTACCTTGAAAAGAACCAAGTACACCTCTCACTCCAACATTTTTAAAAGAGCAGGCATTCTCTTTGGGTTATACTTTGTCCCGTGGCAAACTTAGTTTGCAGAGGAGACCAGAGCTGTGAGCTGTCTGGGTGCGAAATGCACACTTGGAGAAGACGGATATAAAATCTGAGAGTATTTTTACAATTAGGATACCTTACAGGATTGTCTGAGGAATAGATGAAATAATATATGTGAAAGTTCTGTATAAATTATAACACTTAAGTGATAGTGCAATTATTATTATTATTTGGTTGTTGGGAGGTTGAATGAGTAAGATGTGTATAATGTGCCTAACAAATGCCTGGTACCTTGTCTAAAAAGATGACAGGTAATGTTTTTAATTTTAAAAATTAATGTAGTAATGGATGATTTTTTTTAATTTAAGAAACTTTTTTTTATTGCATCTTCATCATACAGTTTTTAGCCAGTTGGCACTATTTTTGATGAATGCTCTTGGGAATTAATGGTATGACTTGTTTTTGCACTTCCATCTTAGGAACTCGAAGTTTTATGTCATTTATCTCTGTTTTTATGTGTTCAGTTAATAGGAAGAAAAGCATCACCTCTGTCTCGTGACTTATAAAAAGATACCAAAATAAAGCTGGTCCTCAGAGCTTCAAGCTTATAGACAACCTGTCTTGGAGGAACAGGGCAGGGCCATGTGGGTAAGGGTGACTAGTCTCTAGGGGACCGGGACTGTCACTCTCCTGGACCTTCTCTCTCCTTGTTTCCTGAGCATGGCAGGCTGAGGCTGGACGTGGGAGCAAGCGTCTGCCTGCTCCAGGGCTCTCAGCCCGGGAGGTCAGGGAGCGGGAGAGCCTGCATGTGCCCTTGGCAGTGCTCCCTGCCAGTGCTTTCCCGAGTTTGACCATGATGGTCTTGGGACTTGGACCTCTGGACTCTCGGACAGCAGTGAATAGGAAAGAGTAGTTGTCCTCCTGTGAGCAGAAGTTCGGAACTCTAGGCTTTTCTGGTGTATCCTTTAGGATGGGCATAACCTGAAATACCTGAGTAGAGCCTTTGCATACGTGTCTACTTATGTTAAAACACAAAACAGATGCTTCACATCTTTGTCCTTCTGGTTCTTTGAACTGCCCAGGGCAGTGGAGGGTGATACATTTTCACCTGTTAATTGATTGATTGGGGGAGTATTGATTCCTTCATTCACAAACCATGGGAATGAAATGCCTGGACATGATTAAAACAAGGATTTGCTCTGTATACTCGCCACTAAGCCCGTTATTATAATACACAGTTACTTTGGAAAATAATCATTTTCGGAAATGTTCATTTCCTATTTTGGGTCTTCCATTTGGTCTTGTTGATTTTCTTGCATATCTATGCTGTGGACTACTTTTTTTTCCTCTTAATTGTTCATTTCAGACTAAATCATTTTATTTTGGGAGCCCAAGTAACTGAATAAGTGTGTGTATGATTATTGTACATATCCTCATTTCTTAATGTTTACTAACTCTGCTTAGAAGACCTTGTATCTGCTGCAGAAGGAAATATCATTATTCAGGGTTTTATGTTATGTTTTCCTGGAATACAAGTTCCCTAAAGGATTATCGTGCACATGAATTCGAAGATAGATTCTTACCAACTGAGATGGTCTTTCTGGAGGCAGCTGGACGATTCCTCTTGATCTTGTTCTGGTGGCTCAGTATTTATAGATATGGACCGAGGAGATGGGGAATAGAATTGAGTTTGTACTTTCTACTTGATTTTCTTTCCTGTAACCCTGCTTAATAGATCTCATTGATCCTCATGGAATTAAGTTGTGTGGAGAGGATCTTGGCCCCCAGCCATCTGTTAGACACTGCCTGTCCATTCACTCATCACCTGCCTTGTGGGTTAGGTGCCGGGGCCTGCTTTCTGCTCTGTCGGATACTCTGTTGCTGGGAATCAACAATCTCTCGCCACAAGGTGTCGCTGCTGAGCTAGGCTGCCTGGCACACAGAACCCAAGAACTATGAAGTAGTTCTTCAGAGATTTAATTTTTTCTCCCTATATCCATTTCACACAGTATAATTTTGTAGTTTTCCATTATACTGGTAGCACTTTTTTTTGGGTCTGTAGAAATTATTTCAATCTCCCAGTTAATTATATTCGTCTTTCATTCAACATTTACTGTGTCCTAGGTACTATTATAGCATGGGATATGAAAGAACAAAATAAATACACCAGTTATCTAAATAGTTTTACTGCATACCAGCTGTGTTTACACAGTTCTGTGCCTTGACACTTGCTCTTTATGGCGAATAGCACAGAAGATTTATGAAGCACCTATGTGCTTCTATATTACTGTGATATGAATGGAAAAGAATAGCACTGTGATCCAAGTCAAAAAAAAACAAAACAACACTCACCTGAGGTCTAGTCGACCCTTGGCATTTGCTAGGGTTGTGTTCTGGAACCTTCATCGACACCTAAACACCATGGTTGCATGTGGTTCCCACTGTAAATTTTGTCTTGTATGACTTCATGATTGTCACTGTGTGTGATAAGAAGAAGCAGGGCTCTGCTGAGGGGCAGGCTCTGGGTGGCTTCCTTCTGACCAAGGTCTCCACATTTAATCTACGCTCCCAGCGGCAGGATTGAAATTCAGGCCTCAGCAAAATTATGATAAATTAAACCATAAAACACATAAACGCGTGGATACCACATGCCTATATCTGTAGAAACAAGACTGGAAGGAAATCTAGTATATGTAGGGCATGTTTCTGGTGGGTGATTTTCATAGCCTTTTTAAACTGTATTTCCCACATTTTCTATAATGGACATATATTAATTTAATAATGAGCCAAACCAGTTTATTAAAAAATAAAAACAAATTTAAAAAAGTCATTAGACGTTAACAGTATCTTACAAGTGGTTAAATTTGAGTGTTAAAAGGCAGGGAATCTCGTATAGGTATTGATATTTTGGTTAATATTTGGCACCTATATTATTTAAAAAGATTTTGCTTTGATAGTAAACCACTTGACTGTGGTAAGTGGCTTGTTGCAGCTGTGACTTAGGTTTAACTGTGAGCCCTCCTTAGTGTGTGGGTGCCTGGGGGCCGCAGCTCCCCCTTTGCCCTGGCGGGTGGAAGGTACCGCTGGTGTTAATTCATGATTCGGGTGCCCCACCCCTGCTTGGATGCTCCAGTTTCTTGGCAGAACCCTCTGAACTGTTCTCAAAGACCACACGCATGTGACCTCTACACGCTTCCTTTCCTCAGGTGCTGGTGAGCGAGAGGTGGATGGGCCACATGGTGACTGCAGGGCGTGGTGGGGCAAGATTCCTGGGGGCCACCAGGTCAATCTGCCGCCATTGGTGGGTGGCAGGAAGTTAGCACACATCTTTACTTGGAAGGGGCTGGGAGGAGAAAGAAATGAGCTTGTGTGTGACAGATACTGATTTTATAGAAAAAACACAGTTCTTTCCCTTGCAGATCACCAGAAAAAAACCATAATTCTTTCATATTTTATAGAAGCATTTTAATAGATTTTATTTTCTGTAAAATATAATTTTATAGAAAGAACACAATTCTTTCCCAATTAGGAAACTAGCTGTCTTGTTTCTATTTCCCTGGGTTCCATTTCCATTTTTATCTCTGCCAGGGAAGTGGCAGACAGGAAGAGATTGGTCGTGCTGTGAGGCCTCCAGGGGTTCCCGCTGAGAGGGGCCTCTGTTGGATTGGGCCCAGCTGGGACCTCGAACCTGTGCGTGGGGACAGAGACAGCTCCCCCTCCGCTGCAGAGCTCCTGCCCAACGGGTCTCTTTTGGTCCCCTCAGGCCAGAGGGAGGAGAAGAAGGTGGGACATGCTCCCCCTACCACGCCCCCGAAGCCAGCACCATTGCTCTGGGCTGGCCGCTGGGGCCATTTTTCAGTGTTCCCTTAGCCTGAGGTGCCCCTCTCGGGATTGGGGGAATACGAGAGTTTTTTTTTCTAAAATAAAAAAGTTTGGGATCCTCTTGGGTGTGCAGCGTGGCTGGTAGCTAATAGTGTGTAAGTGAGCTGAGAAATAGAAGCCGGCTGGACTTTTGGCAGGAGTCCTGTGTCCAGTTACTTTACCCTTGGGATCAAGATGTAACTGTAACAAGAAGTGACAACAGAGTTTGTTATTGCAGTAACTGGGCAAAATCACCATGGTGCGGGGTGTGTGTGTGATTTTGAGTAGTTGTGGAATGGATACTATATGCTTAAAAAGAAAAAGTGGTTATAACATTTCATTTTGGTTCAACCCCAGATTTTTACTGGGAAACTTTTTCTCTCTCTCAAAAACAAGTACTGTTGGTAAGGATAGTTTTGATATTTATAAACGTGTCAAAAACAAAAAAACTCCCAAGTATAGTCCCTTCTACCCAGGGAATCACTTCTTTGTTAAATTCTCTTTTTATTGAATGTATTTAAGGTGTGCAATGCGATGATTTGATAGACGCAGACACAGTGAAATGGGAATTACTTTTTTGATGTCGGTGGCTTTTTGAAGAAACTCAGACTAAGTCATACCACATGGTTCTGACTCCTCCTTCTCTGACTGGTCATGTAGCAAACATTTGCGCGCCTACGAAGCATAAGCCCTTGTTGGGAAAGTTTCTGGAAACCGAGGGATACTTTCTCATCCTTGCGGCGTGCGTTATAATTAACCAAGCCCTTTTACGTGTGTCACGACCGCCTTCGCATCTCTCAGCAGCCCTGGTCTGTAGGGGCAGCCAGGGGAGGGGTCTTTGCCTCTTGGGAGAGGACACCGGGTTATAGAGCAGTGAAGAGGCTCGTGTATTTTTCTAACGAGTTAATCAGAATTCTCCACTTAAAAAACAACTTCGCTTGCCATTTTTTAGCATAGTGTTTGATGTGGAACCCTCCCCCTCTCCTACCTTTAATCCTGGTTCTGATTCTTGCATGTTTGTATAGATAGAAACTTCTAGCATGACTCTAACATACTGTTAACAAATAATTCTTTTGGAGATCCAAATTGCAGAGAAAGTCAGAATTCCAGGTGCGCCCTGAATAGCTTTTGACATGTGGCTGCCGTGGTCTTGTGGCGGCGGCTATTTTACAATACGGCCCCAGCTACAGAGCAGCTGGCAGATTAAAGCAAACATGTAAAAGCTTTTATAGCTATGAATGTTTTTAAGGGTCTTTCATATACCTCTCTCTCTCCTTTCTTTCTTCCTTTGCCCTTCACCCAAACTAGAACTTTTTTTTGTTCATTTTGACTGACTTCCTGTTATCAAACATAATACCCATGGCAAAAGGTGACACGATGAGTTTTGACGTTGACATGCAGAAGAAATAATACTTGCGGTGTTTTCCTTAGCTCCCTTTTAAACATTTTTATTTTTGTGAGGAGAAGGCTTTTCAGCTACTGTATGTCCTGTCTTTTTTTATTCCAATCTTGTTCCCACAGGCAGGTTTCAAAGCAGCTCCCGCGGAGAAAATCTTATACTTCAGGGTTAAAAATCAAGGTAGAGACGGAGAAGATGTATTACTTGTGAGAAATGCAGACAAACACAAGTTCTGTTGTTTTCCACTTTTAACTAGTCTTGTTGCAGTTTTGGTTTTCTCTGTGTCGGGCTTTTGCCGTCTGATCTGGGGAAGGGGTGACGCGGGAACATGGGGCCCGGCAGTTTCCCTCTTGGGGTGGCACCTATCTTGGAAGGGTGGTTTTATTTCCTTAGACTATTTAAATCCACCATTTATGCAGTCACAAATTTGTGGATGGGAAACAGGCTCTTTTGGAATAAAAAAACGCCTCCAAGACCAAATGCTTTTTGTCTCCTACACCGGCTCCCTAATAGCTGCCATGTGTGAGCGGGCACGGATTACGGCGTTACCTCCTGGGAAGTCGGTGGAAGCCGTCGCTAGGAAGTCGTGGAACATTCTCAAGAGCAGATTTTTGTCTCCCAGGTCCAAAAAGTACATCCTAGGGAATAAACCCACACTGGTACCAGGTTAGCGGGCAGGATCGAAGGGGTCCCCCAATCAGGTGTAGGAGCTAGGACCGGGATTTGAGGTGGGCGCGGCGCCGGGGTGCCCCGCAGTGACGGGGAAACCGTGGAGCGTGGCGCTTCTGGACTTCAGAGCTCATGGTGTCAGCTCAGGAATGTTGGGGTCTGAGACCCGAATATCACTTGATGAATGTTCTACTTCAGTTCTTGGGATGCGAGTCATAGATGGGGAGTTCATTTGGTTTCCATGCATGCTAATAATTTGAGAATGTTGCTCTGAGAATTGCGCCGTCTTGGGAAAATGTTTATAGTGTTTCAGGGGTTTCCAAATTGACAGGCAATTTGTGGACCTGAGTGGTGTTTAATCCTGTTTCCCTCTGGCTGAGCAGGAAGGGTAGAGACAACTTGGGGTGCTGGGGGAGCCCTGTTCCCTGTGCTGGGGCTCAGCGGCGCTGGGCAGTACGAGGCAGATTTCTCTGGCTTCCTCGTGAAAGTAGGAAAACTCAGCCAAGGTCAGTCTGTCTGTCTGTCTGTTGGGCACCTTATTCAGGAGATAAGAAAAGGCCCATTTCTTCTTAGAATTATTGATTTCTTAGTTTTGTTGTTGTTTTGGCTCCCCACGGTTGCCTGGGTATGAATGCGTCTCTCCAGGTGCTGTGTGGAGTTTGGCCACACATAGTCCTCCAGCTACTGTGCGTTTCTAGTACAATCCTGCATGACCTTTCTGCTTGTGTTGTGGGTATTTTTCCTTCTTAAAATGTTTTCGGGCTTTGGCTTAAGAATATAATTAGTGAAAGAAATATTGGAGGTTCCATTCCATGGTGTATACATATACCAAAACATCATGGTGTATACATAAATGTGTATAATTTTTACTTGTCAATTAAAATAAATAAAATTTGAAAAAGAAATATTGGAAAGACTATAATTTCCGTTCTTATTGATTATTGGCGATAACTATCCCTTATTAAAAAATTCTAGCGGTCAAAGCCCATTTCATGAATTGAGGAATGTGGTTTTAAATTAAAATGACTTAGAGTCTTAGAATATTTGTTTTAATTGATACTTTTTAGTAGTATTGAGTTTTTTCAATTTTAACCATATGAATATATTTATTTATCTATGGGGATATAGACACACACACAAGTATTTATTTAAATTCATATGTTTGTTTTAACTAAAACTTCAAGAAAACCTGAGATTGCTAAAATAGAAGAACCTGCCTTTGTGGAGAAGTCATTTCTCCATTTACCCTGAGGATGAGAGAAGATTTTAGGTTAGCGTGAATCTGGAGAGTTCTGGTAAACAGGAAATATACTTTCCCTTTGATGCGTCGAAGTTTACAACCCAATTTTGTTGTGTAGGTGTTCTTGTCTCTTGTGTGTCTGTTGTGTGTATGTCCCGGTGCGGGGAGGCAGGGGCTTTGGGCGAAGAGAAGGATTGTGTCGGCATTGTGCTGCTGCACCTCCGAGATGGAAATTCGCGTTCCCAGTGGTGAAGGTGGGAAGACGCTGCCCGTCACCAGTCAGCAGGAGGGCTCGGTCCTGACCATGCTGAATATACGGTCGTCAGACCATATGCCAGTGTCACAGACCACCGGTCTGAGCACCCATCTGTGCTCATTTTCAGTTTAACCCAGCTTGCCTCCTGCATCCAAAATAGAAGTTTAAAGAATTACAGTTAAAGTTAAAAGTGAACATTCTTCTAAGAAAACATGTCAAGCTTTGCTTTTCTATGCCTAGAAAAACAGTTGGCAAGTTATTTTCTTTGAGCAAAAACGAATCCTGCATGCAGCAGTTATTGAAGAGTAATTGAATGATGGCACCACTAATCCCCCTTCCTGCTTTTAATCTCTGTAAATAAGGAAATATACCTTTTGAATGAAACATCAAACAGTGGTTTCATACATTTTATTAAAATGATGGTTAATTTTAGGGGAGGTTTTGGGGTGTATCTAGACTCTTTCTGCCTGGAGTTGCCTAGATTATTGCTCTAGACTGTTACTTTCCATAGGCAACTTTAGTACACTTGGTGGTTTAAGTTTTTCTGCAGCCTTTTAGTTCGTAAAATGCTTTAAAGGTCAAGGTTTGTAATTGTGAAGATTCTCCTCTTTTTGTGATGTTGGGGTTAGGTGCAGGATCTCAGATTGGCTAAATTTAGGAGTATGTCAGAGAAGATGGCTTTTTAAAGGATTGTCACCAAATTCTCATTGCCAAATGAGAATTCTCTGTGCTGTCGGGAGGGAAGTAGGTGAGATGACCTTTTTCATCCCTTCCAGGACTCCACAGGATTTATGCTGCTCTCGGCAAAGCAATTAGAGTAAAAAAATAAAAATTTTTAACTTTTTAAGCAGTTCCTTTAATTTGCATTCTTTTCTAAGAATTTGTGACTGCTACCGTCTTCAGCTGTATACTGGACCAAATTGAAATCATTGGTAGATAAGTCTTCACAGTTCATTTCAGCACAATGACAGAAAGTTTTGCTATCTGCTTTATTTATTTCAGACTCATTGTCGAATTAATTTGACTGTTCGTTTAAGAATTATCCATGCCATAGATAGCAGCTTCAAATTTACAAAGTTGTGTTTTCAAAGTTTGTGTGCTAAGTTGTCTGTTTAAAAACTCGTTTCCCCATTTTTTATGACAGTTGGGCTTTCTTACCAGCTCACATATGTTCTCATGTTCCATAATGCATTAATCCATAGAAACCTGTCTTACTGTACCATTCCTGCATCAGATTCTGGCGTTGGGGGACCGTGAATGCAGTGGGAACACATTGAGCAGCTCTTTCTGCTTCGCTAGTGGGCGACCCAGAATATAACAGCTACGTCTCAGACATCGCTCAAAAATGCCGTGCTGGACGCCTAGCGATGCCATGGTATATACACGTACTTGGGGGGAGTTAATGAATTTGTGTTGGTGGGTTAATGCTTTTCTTATATTTAAGAAAACTTTTTTTCTTCCTCGAAAGTAACTGTTGAACTATACACCCAAGTAGAAGAAAACATTTCGTAGAAAATTTCAAATGTACAAAAGTAAACGGAATAATGCAGTGGACACCTAGGTACCCATCACTCCCCTTAACAGTTTCCCGGTTATAGCCAATCTTATTTCATCTGTTCCTACCCACTTCGCTGCCTGTATTTTGAAGCAAATCCCAGATATCGTATTGAATGTCTCATCTGTGAATATTTTAGTGCGTGTCTCTAAAAAATAAGAGCTCTGTTTAAAAACGTAATCACAATACCACCGGCAAACCTAAAATAAAACAATTCCTTCATATAATCTCATTCCAGTCAGCCTTTCAGTTTCCAACTAGATAACATATTTAAAGATGGGCTATGTTGTCCATGCATTGTGGATAAGCATATTGGTCCTATAGTAAAAAAAAAAAAAAAATTGAGAAAGAAGCAACTGATAGAAACAATTGTAACTCTTTTGGGGAAGTTGTTTTGGAAAGTTGATTTTTATGTTTCTTATGAATGCCATATATTTTAGCCCCTGTTATAAGGCCATTGTCAAAATATCAGCAAATAGCCAGTTGTAATAACATGCAAAACAACCCCGCACATTGAAATATGGGGGTTTTGTTCTGACTCATGCTCTTTCAGAACCAAACATGAGTTTCTCGCCCTCTCTTCGGCCTGCTAAGTCCTGGGCTCCTTCAGCAGGGACGGTATTGATTTTTGCTCCGTATGCTTTTGGTTCGAGTTGATGTTTAGCCTTTGACCCAGCCACTTTCTTACAATAAACAGTTTGTTGATGAGAGCAGCTGCTCAGCAGATTGTTTCCAGATTGTTCTCTCATGGCTGGGGACACGGTGCACCTTACGAAGAAGCTGGCTTGAAGCTTAAGGCTTCTACTTCTTACCCTCTCTGCCTTTGAAGCCAACTGTCAGCCTCCGATCATTTTTCCATTTATCTGTAGTGAAACGGTGTGAATCTGTGGCACTAGAAATCAGCCCTGACAATCTTGAATTTTTTAATTCTCTGAATGAATGGTAGCAGCATTTTCTAGAAGTTTCTGCCATTTGGAGTAATTCCTTACGTGAGAGGCAGTGAGAATTCCTGGCATTTGGTACATAGATGTTAGAGTCCCGTGGGGTGCTGTGTGTGTAGGGAAAGGGACGGGCTATGCTTTATTTTGTGCAAGAATCTGTGTTCCTTGAATATTTAAAGGTCTTCTATACAGTTAAGGAATGGGATTACTTGCAAACTAAGCGAGTATTTTCTGCCTTGTGACTTGAACCCTTTTGAAACAAGATTCTCTTATTTATTGTTTTTCTACTTTTGAAAGAGAGTACTCCTTTTTTTTTTCTTTTTTACAAAATGCAAGAGGCAGGTCATCTCATGACTTGGTGATTTATACGGCTCAAAGGCACACCTTAGTTTGGGTTTTCTCTGCTTCCCCAGTCACCCCCAGCTGTTACCTAGCTTGGCCTGTCTGCTTGCAGCGACCTTCATTAGGAAGGGAAGGTCAGAGCTTTCAGCATCAGAGCCAACACTTTTTACTAAACTGGCCACCAGGGGCTGCTGTCAGAATGGCGAGGCTGAGCTCACCTCCCTAGAGGCAAGTTTACTTTTGCTACAACCAGTAAATTTTGTTAAGCTACCAATCCTGGTTTCAAAACTCAGGTCTCACTACACAGCCTCCAGTCACCAAGCACGCTTACGGCTGTAGCCCTTCCAGCCAGGTATGACGTAGGACCTGGACAAAATTCAAGACCTAAGATTAAGACTTGTGTGTTTTTCATTCAGTGCCAATAAGCTGTTATTAATACACTGATTCCACGTATACTGAGCAGCTTCATGAAACGCACTGGGGTTTGTACTCGGGGAAAGTACGTCCTGCGTTTGGACTGTTCCAGATCCGGGCCTCTGGAGGGACGGCTCCTTGGCAATGGAAACCTGTGGTTTTTCAGGGAGGTGTTCTTGCCGCAGAGTGGCCTCAGCAACCCTGCTCCAACGCAGACAACACGCAGGCTCGCTCAGATCCAGCTACGATGTGAAACGCCAAAAGGTGTTCTTCGTTGTCATTTTTGTTTTCTGATTTTTTTCCGAAGGCTGCATCTTTGATGATTCCAAGATTAACAGCAGAATAAAAATAGACAGCTAATGTAGGAGCTGGCAGGGCCCTTAGAGAGAGCTTCTGGAGTAAATCACTTCATTTCTCCCCGGTTTTTTTTACTTAAGAAAAAATTAAAACCAAAGAAAAACTTAAAGAGTAGTACACTAACCCCATAAACCCCATGTAGGCTTCATGTGGATTTACCACGGGTTAACCTTTTGCCACATTTTCCTGATAAAGAGGATCTCTTTGATTTTTTTTTTTTTTAAAGATGCATATGTTACTGCTTTTATGTAAAACACAGAGCATCGTGAGTTATTTATGAGAGTGGAAGGCTTTGCCATCTTTGCTTCTAGGAGTTGTCAAGAATGTGACACTAGTTTCCACTTGGCCCTGGGCGTATTTGTTTCATTTATCTGGGTTTTCTTGTTTGTTCGTTTGTTTTAAGATAGGGTCTCACTCTCTTGCCTAGGCTGGAGTGCAGTGGCGCCATTATAGCTCACAGCAACCTCATGTTCCTGGGCTCAAGTGATCCTCCTGCCTCAGTCTCTCAAGTAGCTGGGACTACAGGTGCATGCCACCATCCCTGGCTAATTTTTTCTGTTTTGTGTAGAGGGGGGTTCTCGCTCTTGCTCAGGCTAGTCTTGAACTCCTGGCCTCAAGCAATCCTCCCGCCTTGGCCTGCCAGAGTGCTAGGATTACAGACATGAGCCACTGTGCCTGGCCTGTTTTGTTTATCTGAAGTGAACCCAGGAGGCTACTGGTTTGTAGTGGTTCTGTACGGCTCGTCATCACCCTACCAGAGGAGGGGCATATTCCATCTTCACACGAACCAGCGTGTATAAAGCACATGTATGTGTATAAAGTCCTTCGCATAGTAAGAGATTTAAAAAGCCTTTAAGTATAGAACATAAAAAATCTTACATGTTGTGAGGACAAGTAGTTGGTGTCTTATGTCTAACAAAAGGATTCTACCCCCGATCTAGGAAAATTCCACTGATGGCTGTGTCGTGGGTATAGGATTTAAATTTTTCTTTCAATTTCCTAACCCAAGTATTGTGACTCGGAACTTTAAATCTGGTCACTTCTGCAGGAATTTTTTTTAAGTGGTTTAAATACTGTACAAACGTTGTTGTTGTTGTATTATTAGTGTAGATATCTGTTTGTTCCATTAAACTGTAATACAAGACCATTTGAAGGCAAGGGCCATATGTTGTTAATCTTGGTATCTTTTTCCCAGTATTTTGCTTATAGCAGGCATTTAGTAAGTGCGTTTTGTTTGAACACTTACAAAATGTTTTGGCTTTTCTCGCTAATGTGTTGTGAGCTGCTTCCTGGGCTCCTGTGCCCAAGGAGAGCCCTGAAGGGCCTCGGGGACAGGGCAGTGGTAAACGGCCCACTCGGCCGGGGTGGCTGCGAAGACAGCCCGGCTCTTTATTCAGGCAGGGCAGGGCAGGGCAGGGCAGGGCATGCCCTAACAGCCGTGTTATTAAACAGTTTGGAAGAATCAGCTGTGGATGTGCCCGGGGAAACTGACGAGATGGCGGTTCAGGGAAAAGCTGGGAGAGTTTGGTGTGTTATTAGACATGCTTTAGTGTAGAAGCTGTTCTGCGGACACCCTGGGCAGTCCCTGCTCAGTTACTGCTTTCTGAAAGGGAAACTTCTGAGACCGTGGCCTCAGCCCTCAGCCCTACCCGGCTGATTCTGTCTTTTTAGGTAACCTGTATATTTTAATTCCAGGATCCTAGATATGATGTTAAAATTTCAACTGAGCATTAAACA
>VBSM01000272.1:106716202-106741603 GCA_008086735.1 Cheirogaleus medius | reverse complement strand
AAAAAAAAAGCTAGCCCTGGCCCTAGCTTTCTCTTTGGTCTCTGTACTTGCAGAATAGATTTCGCCTCCACAATGAGCCTATTTGGCCCAGTGGAGGTGTGATGCCTATAAAACCAGCCTTGTTAGAAATGACTTATTCATTCCCTCTCTTTTACTGTTCCACTCAAGCCTTTTGTGGTCTTCGCTAGTTGGCAGGTAACAAAAAAATGCAGTAAATCTGGGGCCTTTCAGCCTCTGAGCCAGAGCTATCATTTTACATAATAAAAGGAAGACAGTTTAACAGACATTTATTGAGTGCCTACTGTGTCCCAGGCTTCAGGAATCTAGAAATAACCGGGACAAGTTCGGCCCTGGAGGAACTCATATTCCTGGGATTTAGATAGCTGCTGACGTCTGTAGTAAAATCCTCTGGAGCTGCAGAATGACCATTCCAGGTTCGGTGTAGCCATTAGGATAAGGGTGTGTAGACATTCACACTGTTGTGCCTCAGGGCTGGTGTGTGGGAGGGAGCCCTTTGAGCAGTGCCAGCCTCCCCGGCCGGCCCCCAGCAGCTGGCGCGCCCCGTAGCAGGTGTGCTGGCCACGCCACACTTCTCCCTTGTTCTCCGCCCTGCTGGCCCATTCCTGGGCTCCCCTGTTAGTGGCTCTCTTGTTGTGCTCCTTCAGCCTTCTTGCTGGTCCCAGGTGCTTCACCATCCCTTGCTCTGATTCTCTCTCCTCTGCCCACAGTCCTGTAAATAGTCCTTTGGTCAAACCCTTCTGAATGTGCCAGGTCTTTCCTACGGAAACTGGATAGTGGCGAAGTCAGCAGTTACTCACTTAAGTGAGGAAACCTTTGCCTCTTTGTGAAAATGTCTCTGATAGCCTCGTCTAGGGAGACCCAGTTAGTGGTTGGTAGATCTGAGGTTCAGATTCAAGTTTCTCTGAGCAAACCCTCTACTGTCTCCCCAGCCCACTCCTCTTCTCCCTCCCACCCCATCTGCAGCTCCCAGCCATGCACATTTACTTTATCACTATTTCATAGTTACCTATTGTATCGAGTTTATATCTTTCTTTGTGATGGAGTCAGCATTTTGATTACAGCAAATAGGCATTTCCTAGGTTTCTTTATTTTGGGTTAGGTAGGTCTCAGGTCTCCTTGCTGAGGACTGTGGGGTGGGAATTAGAGCAAGGATTTGGGGGCCAGACAGAATTGGTTTCTTGGGTTCAGATTCCAGCCCTGTGACTTACTGCCTGCGTGCTTTGGGCAGGTCATCAGTGCTGTCTGAGGCCCCGTTTCCTTTCCTGTGGGTGGTGCTAATAACCCAGAGGTGTTGCCTGGTGAGGATTGGGGATCCTGGGTCCAGAGCGCCCAGCCTAGTGCTTGACATGAAGTGGGTGTGCAGCGAGTCGTAGCTTCTGTGCTATTGCTGTAGTTGTGGGGTGTGCAGCTAAACAGAACTTCAAATCATTTAGCAAGAGAAATTGCCACTCACTTCTCTGTCTAGGTGGAAAGTCACTTTGGAAAAGACTTTTGTTCTCAGAAGTCCCATGAATGGCGTGTTTTGGTGATCCTCAGGTAGAGCAGGGAGGACTCCGAGGAAGACCCCTTGATCGCCTGCACAGGCCACCCCTCCCATTCCCTTGTGGTGTGCAGGGCTAGCCTATGGAGAGTGAGGGGTTAATTCCACAGAGGACAGGGAGCTTCTTGGGGTTTAAGGGGTTGAGACCTTAACACCCTCCAGTAAAATATATATAAAATAAATTTGCTATTTCAACCATCTTTATGTCTATAATTCAATGGCATACATTAGACTCAGTGTTGTACAGCCATCCTCTCTATTTCCAAAACTTTTTAATCATCCTAAACAGAAACCCTGTATCCATTAATCAGTAACTCCCCATTTCCCTCACCCCTCAGCTCCTGGTAATCTCGGTTCTACTTTCTGTTTTTATGAATTTGCCAATTTCTAGATTCATATGGCATGGGATCGTACCGTATTTGTCTTTTTATGTCTGGCTTATTTCACTCAGCGTAATGTTTTCAGGGTCCATCCATGTTGTACCATGTATCAGAACTTCACTTCTTTTTTTTTAGCTGAATAATATTCTATTAAATGTATATGTCACATTTATTTCTTCTTATGCATATATTTTATTTATTTAAAGTGTAAACAATTTTTAAATAAATTTAGAGGATACAAGTTGAATTCAGTTACATGTGTATATTATATAGTGGCAGAGTCTGGACTTTTGGTTAACCTATCATCCAAGTAGTGTACATCGTATTCCATAGGTAATTTTTCATCCCACCTTTCCTTTTGAGTCTCCAGTGTCCGTGATATCTGTGGTCCCCAACCTTTTTGTCACCAGGGACCAATTTCATGGAAGACAATTTTTCCAGGGAAGGAGGTGTGGCAGTGGGGTGGGTGGCAATGGGTGGGCGGGGTAGGCAGAGCTCAGGCGGTGATGTGCAGTGATGTGCGGCCCTGTTTACTTACCAGACCATGGACCGGTACCGGGCCGTGGCCTGAGGGTTGGGGACCTCAGCATCATCTCTCTCTGTGTGCCCTCGTGTAGCCATAGTTTAGCTCCCACTTAGAAGTGAGAACATGGGGCGTTTATTTTTCTATACCACATTTTGTTTATCCGTTCATCTATTGATGGACTCAGATTATTTCCAACTTTTGGCTACTGTCATGCTGCTGTGAACATCGGCACGCAAGTATCTGTTTGAGTCCCTGCTCTCAGTTGTCTTGGGTATACACCTGGGAGTGGAATTGCTGGGTCACATGTTAATTCTCTGTTTAACTTTTTGAGGAACTACGAAATGGACCCCTTCTATGCTGACAGCCAGTGTCACTAGGCTCACTGATGAGTTAGGACCTAATTGGAGGGAAGCGTCATCACGGGCCCAGAGGAGAACTGGCTGCATTGGTGGGAGGCTCCGTCGCAGGGCCAAGATACATGTTCTCAATCCTAGATGCCGGTGGGGCCAGGAGAGGGACAGAGTGTGGCTGGGGACCCTTCCCCGTGGAGCAAGGGCAGCCACTTGGCACCAGCCAGTTAACTGCCACGTGGGAAAGAGTTGCTGCTTCTTCAGAAGAAGCAGAAATTTGATGTGAAACATCTCAGTTTTTAAGTGTTGCAACTAAAATGGGTGGGCCACATAAAACACATCTCTGGGTTCATCTTGGCCCATAGGTGTTCCTTAGTGACAGCTGGCCTGGGTGTTTGTGGACACGGACTGGTTCCAGCAAAGTGTGTCACTGGAAGCTAGAAGTCACTCTGGGTCCGCTCACTGTGGCGCGACAGTGCTTGGGACCAGTGGCTGCACACGTGAGGGGAAGCAGTCAGCAGGGGCCTTGGGAAGCAGGCTGGGGTGCGGGGTCAGGCAACGAGGAATCTGCACAAGTAAGGCAAGGACCTGTGTCCTTGCACTGGGACCTGTGTGGCTGGGACGGAAGCATTGGCACAGGGGACCAGGCAGGCGAGAGCTGCACACACCTCTGTGGACTCCATCTGCAACCTGCCTGGAGCCTGGCTTTGCTGGTAGCGGTGCTCCGAATAAAAGTCTACCTCAAGGGCTGCCAAACGCACAATCTTTGCCTTATGTGGGGTCAGGACAAACACCAGGGGCTCTCAGGGGCTCCGTCTTATGATTATAAAGATTTGCTCTGCTGTGTGCCTTCATCAGGCGAGTGAAGACACTGAATGGATATGAATTGCCTGTGAATATCTTGTGTGTGTATAAAATACCAGTAGTAAGAACTGTTTCATGTAGATTCCATAAGAGTAGAAAAATATTTGCTTCTTTTTCCTTGAAAGTGTTTAAGAATGAGGCACCCATAAGAGGAGATTGTGTGCCACGTCTTTGATGATTCATTTTCTGATTTACTCACTTCTGGTTGCCTAGCAACTTACAGTGTTATGACCGAAGCACAACTAATCTAATTATTTACAACGAGGCAAATGTGTCTCTGAGATAGAAAACCTTTATGGGTTAAGATCAGTTATTTGGTGTTTCCTGGGAAAAGGAGCTCCAAAACACAAATGGAAATTGTAATAAATATTTTAAATCTAACGCTGAATCTTGTTGGATGGGTAAATGTAGCAGATAAAACAAATAATGGGTAGAACGGCTCTCAGTGACATGTGGTATACTGTGGGTCTCTGGTCGCAGTCACACTGTCTGTAGCAGACATTACAAGGTGTTACCAGCTGTAGAGTAGCCACTTCCGTGTATTTGCACTAGATGCAAATTCAAGCATTCATCTCTTCAGAAGTTGGGATAATTGGTATCGTTGTAGATTTTAGTGAATACACAGTCTCATGGACTTCAGTTATTGTTTAGTGTTGGTTGCATGGGCTTGTTTTTTTAAAAATCAACTTTATTTAGATATGATTTATATTTAAGAAAATCAAACTGTACACGCATTTCCAAAATCCTCCAAAATTCTTTTGTTACCTTTCTCAATCACTTCTCATCCACTCTTCCACCCCTAGGCCCGGTCTCAGGCAACAACTGGTCTGCTTTCTATTGCTATAGATTATTAGATTGATCTTTTCTGAAGTTTCATCTCAGTGGAATCATATATCCATGTATACAGTATACTTTGTGTCTTTTTTGGTCAGCATTATGTTTTTGAGATTTATCCATGTTATTGCATGTGTGAGTAGTTCATTCCCTTTTATTGCTCAGTAGTGTTCTGTTGTACGGATGTGTCGTAATGGATTTATCCACTCACCTGTTAGTGGGCACTCGGGTTGTTTGCATTTTTTGGCTGTTTTGAGTAAAGCTGCTATGAACATTCGTGTATAAGTCTTAGTGTGGACATGTGTTTTCATTGCTTTTGGGTAAATACCTAAGAGTAGAATTTCTGGGTGAGTATGAGAAATGTATGTTTCACTTTATCAGAAACTGCCAAATTGTTTTTTCAAAATTGTTATATCATTTTACATTTACACCAGTAAGGTATGACAGTTTCAGTGACTTTACATATTTGCCAATACTTGATATTGTCAGAATTTAAAATTTTAACCATTTGAGTGGGTTTGTAGTGGTGTTTCATTGTGGTTTTAATTTGCATTTCCCTGGTGACAAATGGTACTGAGCATTTTTTCATCACTTATTGGCTATCTGATGTTTTCTTTTGGGCAGAACTGTTTGTTTTCTTATAATTTTGTTTTAAGAGTTCTTTTTTATATTCTAGATACAAGTTCTTTTTCTGATGTATGTATTGAGAATAGTTTCTCCCAGTTTTTTGTCTTTTCACTTTTTTTAAAATTTGAAAATATTAAGGGAGTACAAGTGTTTTTGTTACATGGCTTGAGTCGGGGTGTCTTTCACTTTTCTTAACATTATCTCCTGAAGAGCAGCAGTTTTTAATATAATTAATTTTTATAAAGTCCAGCTTATCATTTTTTTCCTTTTATGGTTCATGCTGCTTTTTGTTCCATCTACAAAAAGCTTTACATATCCCCATGTCAGAAAGATTTTCTTTTATATTTTATTTTAGAGGTTTCATGGTTTTATATTTAGGTCTATGATTGATTTCAAGCTAATTTTTGTATATATGGGAAGTAAGTGTTAAGGTTTTATATTTTGCATATGGATGTCCAGTTGTTTCAGCACCATGTATTGAAAAAATGATTCTTTTTCAAGTGAATTACCTTGGCACTTTGGTCAAAAATCAATCAAACATATATGTGAGACCCTATTTCTGGACTCTGTTGTATTCCAGTGATCTGTACATCTGTATGCTGATATCACACTGTCTCGATTACTGCTGCTTTAATTGTCTTGAAATCAGGTAATTTATTATAAAATTTCTAACTTTTTTCTTTTTTTTCCTTCTCAAAATTGTTTTGGCCATTCTAAGTATTTTCCATTTTTTAAAAAATAAATTTTAAAATCAGCTTGTCAATTTCTATTAAAAGAGCCTGCTGGAATTTTGATTGGGATTACATTGAACCCATAGGTTAATTTGGAGAATTGACATCTTAACAGTGGTAAGTCTTCTGGTACATGAAATTGTGTATCTCTTCAGTCATTTACAGCTTTTTAAATGTTTAATTCAGGAGCGTTTTTTGGCTTTCAGCATAAAGGTATAGCACATATTTTATTTAATATATCTCTAAATATTTCAAACCATTGGAAATAGTGTTTTAAAAAAGTTCAATCTCCAAATATTTATTGCTAGTATATAGAAATATACCCAATTTTTGTATATTGACCTTGTATCCTGCAACCTTGCTAAAGTTAGTTTTGGTATTTTTTCTTTTTTTTTGTAGATTCCTTAGGATTTTCATGGTATATGCAGCGTGTTCCAATAAGAAACAAAGATATATTCACCTTTCTTAAGAATGACTGGATTTTCTTAGTGCTGATTTTAAAGGGTTACATTTATGGGACTATATATAAAGCATTCAGCTGTTGGTTCCACCTAAATTGTATTTAATTAACCTGAAGTCTTAGAGAAAGGTAAATACTAAATTCTTGAAGTTCAAATGTTAAAAAAATAACATTAACTAAAAGGACTTTATAAACCTCATTGAAGTGTGGAATCTTACTGTTTTGTTTTCAACAGAACTAGCTGTAACTTACTTGGCTTCAAAAATTTCTTTTTTCTTTCTGGTTTTTTTAAATTTTATTTTGTATTTCTTTTTGATACTTATGTATCCATGTCAAGATTATACCTTAACATTGCCTTTTTTTTGAGGTTTTACCTTTTGATATATCTATCTGTTACTTACAGAGTTTTCCTTGGTAAGATATTTAAAATGCATGAATATGGTGAATGCTTATTAAGCATGCACTATTTGTCAGACCTGGTACTGGGTGCTATAGATACAGTTGGGAGCAAGACAGAAGCATGCATATACTGTCTTTATGGAACTTACATTCTAACGGGATAGTGGGACACTGAATAAGTGGTTATACAAATTATGTAATTAATTGTGATAAATGCTGTAAAGTATTAATTAACTAAGAATTTATGAAAGATCTGGTGGGGCCATGGATCAGAGACATCTTCCCAACATATAAGTGATGTTTTAGCTATGCTCTGGAAGTTGAGTTCAAAGAGTTAGGGGGTTGTGGGGTACATAATACTACTTATATGTCAGCCCATTTGCCTTGATATATATGATCCAAATCTTTTTACTTCAATAACATTTCCACACTGCCTTCATGGTCATTAGTGGAGTTTAGCCAAGAGTCATGAATTAATTCCTTTTCCCTAAGTATAGTATAAGCAGCTCTTTATGTAGCTCTCAAGTCATCATTGTAACTTGAGTGCGTTTGAAAAGATATACCAGACAGATTTGCATCAAATAGTTAGTAATTTTGATATTTCTTGAAACCAGAATTTTATTCAGAATTTCTATTCTGTCCAGGGATAATGATGGAGTGGGGAGAGGGTTTAGGGGGAGTCTAAGTGCTTCCCTTGCACACTCAGTTTTACTTCATGGCTTAAAATTGCATTTGATTGTAGTGAACATAAATATTAATGAGAATTATGGGTGGTATACAGTTATATTTCTTGAGAGGTTCCTGGTTTCATTTGTTATCTTTTAAATTCTATTAATATTAGTTCTGAGCAATTTATTCGGTTCAGAGTAAGCCCTGAGAGATTATGTGAAAGAAGTAGAAGAAAAAAACCCGAGTGCCTTGCTTTCATTCATTTTAATTTATTTTGCTGATTTGTATTAATACATCTCTAAATATCGCTTTCAAAAACAAATAATTTGGAATGTTACTTTAGTAACTGGTAGATATAACAATGATGGTGTAATTTCTTGAGAATCTGGCTCCCAACTTGCATGCAGGTAAGACTAGGTGATTAAATTTGGCAAGTTGAGTTGACCTACTTTGCCAAAGTGAAATGTGTATTTGAACAGTTTGAGTGAATTTTCTTAGCACTTGTCATACTCTGTTGTAGTTCTATGTATACATGTCTGTCTTAGTCTGTTTCGTGTTGGTATAACAGAACACCTGAGACTGCGTAGTTTATAAACAATTAGAGGTTTATTTAGCTCACAGTTCTGGAGCCTGGAAAGTCCTAAAGCTTGGTACTGACATCTGGGGAGGGCCTTATTGCTGTGTTATGACATGGGGAGGGCATCGCAAGGTGAGAGGATGAGAGCATGCCAACTCGGGTCTCTCTTCCTCTTCTTATAAAGCCACTAGTCCCATCATAGGTGCTCCACCCCGATGACCCCGTCGAATCCCAACTGTCTCCCAAAGGTCTCACCTCCAAATACCATCAACTCATGAATTTGGGGATTAAGCATCCAACACATGAAATTTGGGGGACACATTCAAACCATAGAAATATCTGTCCTTCCTCCTCCTTTTCCACTGTGGTACTGTTTGGAGACACAGTGGCTACTCCATACGTATTTCTTCAATGAATGACGTATACACGGCCAACCTGGATGATTTACTTTAGAGAAGACTCACTGCTTTATTCCTGTTCTGAAAGTTTTGCTTGGTGCTGGTTGTATCTTTTTCGTTTCATCCTGGTTTTCATCAACTTTGAATGGGGAATTCCTCTTACTGACATAGGATGAATAACCTCTTAGCTCTCTGTTTTATCAAGTCAATAGTTTCATCTCTCCACTTTTGTGGTTTAACCTATTCTCCTCTTTCGCCTGTGTGGTGCCTGCTGACGTCCATCCGACCTGAGGAAAGTGATGGAAATTCAGGTCTGCGTGTTTTATGCCTTAAGGGCTTTGACCAAAGTGTTAAGAGCAGAGTTGGTTATAACTAATGGCCAGATTTGAAGTTTGGGGATCACCTTTGTGTGTCATTTATTCATTCATTCTTCGTCTTCCAATGGAGTACGTGTCAAAGAAATAATGGTGAACAGGGAATGTTCCATTGGAAATTCATCTTGGTATTGTGTAGTCTAAAGAGGGAGTGCTGTCACAGGGGCCGACTTTAGTTTTTGGTGGCTCGCTTGAGCTTGGCTTCTTCTGACAGCTTTTCTGGTTTCTGTTCAAGCAGGATCACCCCTTATTTTGCACCACTTGCCCGGAGCTTCGTGCCTCTCTCTGGTGCTGTCCTAGCCTGTTTGGTCCTGGGGTGCCGCTCTGAAGACTAGGACTGTCGCATTTATCTCTCTGTGTCCAGCAGTGTCTGCTTTGCAGCTGGCAGTCTCCGCTGCTGCTTTGTGTACACCCTTGCTCACCGCCTTCTCTGCGTCTAGCCCGCGTGGCTGCCTAGCCGACGGTGGCTGGATAAAAACACAAAATCGTGCTGACTGGTCACTCTCAGTTCAGACTCGCTAACCTTCAGTGGACCCCAAATGCTTCCAGCTGCTCATACGATTTTCCCCACTACATTCATTTTTCTCACTCTCCCTGGTGTCGTATTTGCTCCTCCCTCCTCAAACTTCCAGCCCCTCCTTCCTCCTGTCTCATAGCTGAGGATCTTGCTTCCTATTTATGAGAAAATAGAAGCCATCGGAGGACAACTTCCGTCAGCCACCAGCACCAGGACTGCCACCTTCCTGCAGCCTTCGGGCAGGGCAGTTACCAGGGCTGTCCTGTATGGCTACGAGGCCAGCAGGGGGCAAGGGAGGCCTGGAACTCAGTGGGGACACAAGCCTGGGTGTCCCCAGAGGGGAATATGAGCCACACCCTGTGGACTCCACTCCCAAGGCCCATCTTTCTGTTCTTTCCCTAGGTCCCACCCCTCCCCTGATTCACCTGATTGTTTTCTCTGTGGGAGCATTCACACCAACAGAAAGAAAGCATGCTGTTATTCCTCCCATTGAAAGGAAACTAAACCTGTTTTGATCCCATTTCTTCTTCTAACCACTGTTCTGTTTCCTTTCCCTGTAGCCAGAGTTTTGTCCGTGGAGCCTGCAGTTTCTCTCCTTTTACCATTCCCATCACACTCTGCTGTGAAACTTCTCTCATCCCAGCAGTTTACTGAGTTCCACCTGCTTTCTGCTGCACAATTGGCATCTTCCTGCCTTCAAAGCTGCGCACATGGGACCCCCAGGACACCTTCCTGACCCCACACATGCTTGATTTTCTCTCTCCCCCTCAGTCTCCTTTGCAGACACTTCTTCATCTCCTTGCTGTCTAAGCATTGACCCCCTATTGGTGGTCGAATTGTGCCCCCGCCTAAAAGATATGTTGAAGCTCTAACCCCTCGGAACCTGTGAATATGATCTTATTTGGAAATCAAGTCTTTGCAGATGTCATCAAGTTTAGATGAGGTCATTAGGTTGAGTCCCTAGTCCAATGACTGGTGTCTTTAGAAGATGAGAAGAGATATGGAATCAGAGACACAGATAGGAGAACACCATGTGATCATGCAGCAGAGATGGGCGATGCGTCGACAAGCCAGGGAGCGCCATAAGCTAAGAGTTCTGGGCCTTCCAAGGAAGCATGGTCCTGCTGACACCTTGATTTTTGACTTCTAGTCTCCCAGACTGAGAAAGAATAAATGTCTGCTGTTTCAAGCCACCCAGTTTGTGATAGTTTGTAATAGCAGCCCTAGGAAATGAATAAACTCCTTTATGTTCTCTTTTTATCGACAGCCACTCTCTCATTGATCGTATCCTCTCTCCTGGCTTTAGATTAGCATCTATAGTCTGCCGATTCCCTAATTAATTAGTTATTAATTAATTTTTTTTCCTTGAGACCGTTCTGTCCCAGTGCAAGGATTTCTATTAGATACCTCACACCTAGTATGCCCAGAGCTGATCACCTGCCTCTTCCTCTGCAAACCTGCTCTTTTTATGGTGTTTCCATGGTGAGAGTCCCACCCCTTCTCACCATGTCCCCCGCGTGCCAGTGCAGGCAGTGATCCCACTCCTGGGTGACTTAGGTGACTTTGTAAGTGATCTCTCTGCTTCTACTCATTTGCTCCCCTTTCGTCTATTCTCAACACAGTCAGGTGGGGTGACCTGACTGTAACAGAATTCTGTCATCCCACTGCCTTCCTCAGAAGGGAGCTCCCCACTGCTCCTGAGTGAAGGCCCTCCCCCCTCACTGCGGCCTTCCAGACCCTCCACAGTGTGGACCCCATCGCCCTGTCCCCCTCCCTGGCCTTGGTGCTCTCGTCCCTCACTCTGCTTTCCTTGCTGTGCCCTGATCACGCCCTTTCCTTTGAGCCTCTGTACTTGCCCTTCCCTGGAATCCCTTTATATAAACAAATGTAAATGACGTAGTTACATGAATTGTGTCACAGCGCCCTCCCTCTCTTCTTCCAGGTCTTTCCTTAAACATCGCCTTCTCAGTAGGGTCTGTCTGTCTGATCAGAAGTGGCTTGCCTCTACCACTAGCACCCCTCTCTGCTTAATTATTTCTCCTTCACACTTACTGCTGTCTAACGTTCTATATATTGTGCTTATTATTATTTTTCTCATTTTCTGACCCCCATCCTAGACTAGAGTATGAACCCTCCTTGGACAGGAATTTTGGCCCCTTTGTTCACTGCTCCATCCTCAGCGCCTACAAGAATGCCCACGTGTGGGAGACCTCCAGTGATATTTATTGAACGGAGGCCTGAATGAATAGGTTGCCAGTATGTTTTAGTTGAACTTATTTTTTATAATAGCTTATGTTTATTTCACCACTTTGGTGTTTTTTAGTTATGATAGTTCTCAAACATGGAAAAGAAGAGTAGTGTCACAAATACCCCAAATATCCATGACATATATTTAATAATTTTTAACATTCTGCCTTATTTGCTTTATGTATTTTGGGGGGTAAATTACAGATGTCATGACATACAATATATACATTTCTAAAAATTGAGCATGTTTTCCCATATCACCACAGTACCCTTAGCATACCTATTAAAACTGACAATAATTCCTTTTTGTTATCTATGCTGTCAATATCCAGATTTCCTAATAGTCCTTTCCAGCTAGTTTGTTCAAATCAGAGTCTAATAAAGAACCACTCGTCGCATTTCATTATGTGTTTTAAGTCCTTTCTAATCTAGACCAGGTCCCCTTGCCCACCGCCCACCCCCATCTCACCCCCCAGCCCGTGACATTGACTTGTTGAGGATTCCAGCCCTGCTGTCCTGTAACATGGATTTCTCTTCATTGCTTCCTTCTGAAGTCATTTAACGTGTTCTCTTCCCCTCTGTGTTCTCTGTAAACTGGAAGTGAGTCTTAAAGGTTGATCAGTTGAATGTAGTTGAATTAAATTTCGTCTTTGAAGCTGCTCCTCTGTCGCTACAGGGAACTTTGGGACAAGCCCTGATGTTAATGGAGGGACGGGACAGTTCTCTCTTTTGAAGGGCCTGGCATTTGCATGGGGATGTTCCAAGAGCGTAGATCTGTGTTTACTGAGACTGACAGGTTTTAATACGTGTTGTGCAGACCTCTCCGGACGATGGCTCCCCCAAGCCTCGTTTCTGATGAGCCATCCTGTAGAAGCCCTCTGGGACCTCTGGGGTCAGGGGTGGGGGTTTGGGGGTAGAATAGAGAGCTCTGCTTCTCTGCTGGGTTCTGCCTTCCTCTCCCTCCTTGTAACTGCATTTGGGGCAAATAGAGAGCAGCTATGGGGTGCCCCATTATTTTCCCTGTGTGAAAATTTGTTTCTCTTTTGTTGGTGGCCAGTGTTCAACTTGTCTTTATAAGAGGAAGCGGAGATCCTCTAAGACCTGAAGCTGAGATTGAATGTTCTGGTATCTTAGTGCTTTGTGTTCTGTGACTTCTTTCGCCTGGGGTTTTTGTTGGAATTTTTTTCCCCAGATAGGATAATGAATTTCTTTGTGGGGCAAAAGTATAAAGATATGAGCTTTCTGTAAAATGCACAGAAGCCTAGTGAATCGCTTATGAGCTCTAGAGCTAGAGGGGAATCCTGAGAATTTAGTATGTAACGTAAGACAGAAAGTATAATAATGAACTGAACTTATTTCCTTGGATCCTCGTTTCTGAACAATCTAGTTTTATGGAATAAGCACACTTAGTCTACTTATTATCATGTTTTGTGATAGTTTAGATGTATGGGATATGTTGACCTAGATTTTATTGGTCATGACTTAGGAAGTACTCATGTTACCAAAATGGCATTTTAAGGAAAAGCTACCAGCATCTAATGTAATGCCAAATTACAACCTTTTCATTTCTTTCTTTATGACACAGGAAATCTGGGAGCCCCTTATGCAGTGGCTTGGGAAACATGTGGGTCCTGAAGGAGAAATAAAATCCAGCAAGCTCTCTCTCAAATTTGTTTCATCCTGCACGTCTGAGATAGAAATAACCCCGTCCTGTATACCTGTGGTCACTGACATGGAGGCCTTCTCATCAGAAAATTTTAACTTAGAGATATATCGGCAAAATCTGCAGACCAAGCAATATGGAAAAATAATTCTGTTTGCTGAAGTGACACCCACGACCATGAGTCTTCTGGATGGGTAAGTTCTGATCAGGCCCCCTCTGCACTTGCTTGGAGGAAGCCTGTTAGGGTAATTATTCTCTCTAATAACAAGGGAGAGGGATTGAGTTGTAGAATAATGCATTTGAACAAACCGATTGGCAAAGTAGACATACTCTCCTGTCCTAGAAGAGTTAACATGTAGGAAGAGAAGTTAACGTTCTTTAATCAAAGATTTGTGTTTTATGGAATGGCAGTTTTTTGTGCCTTGTGTCTTCCTTCCTGGAATCAGGCCTTCAGAATGTTCTTAGAAAAAAGAACATTATGAAAAACAATATTTAACAGGTGGCATTATTGCTCAGGTTATCGTTCTACTTTTGTGCTGTTACGTTCAGTGTTACACATTTAGGATGTTTTGCAGGAGCATTAGAATAGCAAATTCGAATGACACGGAAGCTGTGTTAAATTGAAATAAGTTGGAGCTTTGAATTTTGAAGACTGTTTTGGTACGTTCCTGTCCATTACCTTTTTTTAGGCACTCTGTAACCCCATTTGGATATTTAAAATTTACTTTTATGGCAGAATTTCCTTTTTATTCCTTCTGTTTTGTGGACATTGATTAAAGGTTTAAAAATGGAATAACACGTGAAAGGAATTTTTAAAAAACTCCCCAATGAGTATTAATCGATGCTATTCTAGATTAAAAAGCCAAGGTATAGAGGGAGGGAATAAGAAAAGCATCTTCCCTCAACGTGGCCAAAATTTAAGGAATGAAAAACTCCCAGAATAACTGGATTCACAGTTTCTAGGCGTTTCACCCATGGGACTTAATGGTTAGACAGATGTATAATTCATTGTATGGAAATGTTTTGGCCTTTGTCCTTAATAATAATTTCTGGAATTTAATAGTATGTTGATATAGAGAAATGAGATAACTGGCATTTTCTCGACTGTCACACGCAGAGCCATCAGAGGGGCAGTGTCAGCATGTGTGCAGTGCGGAGGACGCACAGGCTGTCGTGTAGGAGACTTGCCGGAGCGAGGGGGTGGCCTGGGAGGGGGACGATGAGCCGCGTTCACACACAATTCTTGTTTACTGCGTCAATTTTTGTTGTCATAGGTGCTTTTTCTTCCCACTGTTCCCTAACTCTCCTTCCTCTACTCGCCCACCCCCATCCACCCCTCCCCAGGAGGGAAGGAAAAAGCCTGTTCTTGTGGATGGAACAGTCATGGCTTGCTTGTTACAAACCCTGTGATCACCTTGTTCCTCAAGTGGAGACTTAACTATATAGAAGGGGAACAACCCATAGTTTCCACCGAGGTCCCACCTATCCACGTGCATCTTTCTTCCCCTCCGCAGAAAACTCTCACCCCTTCCTCAAGGAAGACAGCTCTGACATCCCGTTCATTTCCTTCCTCGAGATAAGATTCAGGCTCTCTGGGTGATGTGCAGTTTTTTCTCTCGGGGCTGGATGTGGCCCGTGGAGGTCTGGCAATCTGGTAGTTAAAATAGACGAGCTCTCTGCCCCCAACACACCCTGTACCACGCTGCTGTTGTAGAGATCGGGACCATCGGTCCCCCTGCACCCCCGTATTGGTGATCCGTAAGTCTCCTGGTCACCCTCTGATAGTCCAGGTTGTGCCCTCCAGGAAGAACGGTCTTGCCCGGCGTCCTTTGGGGTCGTGGCTTTGCCCTCTGGGAGGGTCTTCTCCGAGGTGGACACTGGCGAGCATGGGCCTCTCACACTGGCTTCCTGGGAGGGTTGGAGTCTGGTTGTTTTGGGGACTGAACAGTCACGGCTTTTTATAGGCCAGCCTTATGGTTTCTGTGGAGATATAAGTCTCTCGAAACTTTAGTAGGCCTCTAGTCTGTTGCTTCTGATTGGTTCCATGTGAGTAACCATCAAAGATCTTGTCTAGACAGAGTTTTTTAGCCTAGAAACTCTGGTCTTTTAAAAGCCTCAATGCTCTGCCATCCCCTTCCCTCCCAATTTAATGGTGGCTCCCTTGGGCCAAATGAAACGGTGGGCGTGGGTGAAAGGCCAGGCCCTTAATCACATCTTTGGCACAAGGCTCCTGGGCTCTACGTGGCCAAGCGCCTGTCTTATCTCCTGCTGGGCCGCGGGGACAGCCCCACAGGCTTAGCTTAGATCACTGCTTGCAGCCAGAGAGCTCCTTTCTTATCAAATCTATATTCTCTTCCAACTTCTCGAGACTGGTAGCTGTAGTTGGAAGTCATTTCTCTTTTATCAAATCTTGCTAAGAGTGTCAAGGACCAACAGACACTGACATTTTGAATTTTCAGAACTATTTCCTGTAAGGATATAGTGTCTAACGGACACCTGGTCTCCCTTCTAACATGCAGGAAGGCTGGGGCTCGATCAGAGGCTTTGCTGCATGACAGCAGGTAAAAGTGGAGAACCTGTGTGACCTGTTTCCTTGCCAGTTGCCCCCTGCCCAGCTCCTCGGTATCAGGCTGCATCTTTAGGCCTTGTCACTGGTGGTGTGCACAAGGAATAAGACCTAGCAGTCCTGTTCAGGTGCCAGTTTCTAGGTCAATTAGGATTAGGTTCAGCTGTGTGCACCAGAGGTCCCAAACTAAAAGTGGCTTAAACAGGATGGAAGTTTATTTTTCTTTCCTGCAGATGAGATGGGCTGAGATGGGCAGCCCCGAGTTGGTGTGTTGGCCCACAATGTTGAGGACCCAGCGGGTTGCTCTGCTATGCTCAGAAAATGTCCAAGGGGCGACCGCAGTGTTTTTATTCTTGTATGAGCCAGTGAGTGGGAGGAGGGGTAAAGAAGGCTGCACCCCCATCCTGTGTGGGCTCATCCCAGAAGTTGCACGTGACGTTTTTGTTTATATACCGTGGCCAGGACCTAGTCAGGTGATCTATCTACCTACAAAAAAGGCTGGGAAGTAAATGTGGTCTTTATACTAGGCATCCATGGATCCAACTGGAAATCAGGCTTCTATCTCTAAGATGGAATAGAGGGTAGATATTGAGAGACAGTCAGCAACGTACTTTCAGTTTTTCAGGCATGTACTTTGTTTTTCAGACTCCTAAGAAAAATAGGTGGAGGCCTTTAAAGTAGTATACATGCTAGCATAGCCCTGCTGCCTGCCAAATTTAAAATCACAGGTGAAGGTAATTATTTGATTTTAACACTCATTTTGTTTCGCTGCGTACTCAAGGGCATTAGAGGCATTTTTCTTAGGTTGTTATAAATCTAGGAGGATTTAGAAATTTCTCTTTTGACAAGTATTTTGGAGGACATCATAGTTTCTTCTTTGACTGCAAACCCAGCTAAACAACTGCGGCGTTGATGTAGAAGTTGAAAGCTTTCATTTGGTCTCTATGTGAGAGCAGGCTTGTCCTGCAGTATGAACCACGGCCATCTCCAAGTTGCGTTAGTGATGCAGTAGAGGAGAAAGCACTTTGGGAAGAGGGAGTGGCAGAGGAAGTGTGAGTGTTACTTGCTGATAACTGAGTGTCTCCCTTACGAAAGGGAAGGGTCAAAGCCATGGGAGTGAGTGTTGTTTCCCCCCACCCCAAGTCTGACGTAGGGACGCCACCCAACTGGTTTGGTTAGAAGAGGTAATTTCCTCCTTTATCCCCTGCTCTAGCCATTTTCTCTGATGTGTCTTCCTGATCATGAAATGCTTTTTCCACTCTATTGTCAGGGTAACACCTTTGGGATGAAATGCTCTGTGCAGTGCTGGTTTTGTTCGGCTCTAGAGGCCTGTATTTTTCTTTCTGTGCTACTTCCTGGTAGGTTTCCCTGTGTCCAGTTAGCTCAGCTGGTTGGGGAGAGTCCCAGGGGCATGGGTTCAGAACTGTGTCCGGGCCAGTGCACTTCCCTTTGTTCCATGGTCACGACCCACAGCTGCAGCTCAGGAAGCCCTTTGCAAATGTGAGCTATTGGTGGTGGTGGCTCCGGACAAGGGGGTGTGGATGGGCCACTGCAAATCCATCGTCACTGCTGGAAAAGCCCCTCCAAGCGCCCACTGTGCATTAGTGTGGTGGAATCATGGCACATTCTATTTAATCTCTAATTAAGTGATGATAGACCCTCTGCTGTGGGGACAGCATGCGGCTAGACTGTGGAACACAGGTGCTTCGGATAACTGAGTCATCATGTTATTGTTGGAATAATTGCTTTTTATTTGACTGATACTATCTTTTTTGATTGACTGATACCAAGTCTCTGTCAGATACTGAAACAACTTGCATGTGAAGCCAGATGAGCATAACATTGTTTATACTAATTGCTTTTGCATACTTCTACATGCTGAATAGACCGGCCAAGGGTTGGATGTTTTTATTTGTAAAGACTATTTTAGGTTTTCTTATTAAATAAGCTTATGTCTTGTTTGTCATTGTTTACGTCCCTTGATTTTTCAGGCTTTAGTTTGCCTTCATCACTTCATGGGATAAGCATTTATGGAGCGCCTCCTGCATGCCAGGCACTGTGTTAGGCACTGGAGAGATAATGATGGAGAAAGTGGCCCCCCCACCTTATGGTGTATTTGCAGAAGCAGGTCCCAGTGCTTGTTCCAGCTCGTAGAATTGTGTACACCGTTCTTGGTCTGGGTGGAAAGGAAGTGGGCACAGCGGATAACATGGTGCAGGGAGGAGGTGGACTGGCCGGTCAGTCTCTTTTGGGCAGTTACTGCCTTCTGGGTCTTGTTCCTGATGCCATAAAGCTCACAGTCTTGTAGGCAAAATGCTAGAACTAAGACTTTCTCTGACCTTGGCAGTGTCCGCTCCCTGGGCCTGGCCCTCAGCTGTGAGGTCAGGGTCATTGGCACCAGAGATGGAACCAGGCACCTTCAGCTCAGTGATGCTCCTGGGTCAGAGCTTCCACCAGGCAGGCTCTCGATCTCAGGGTGGCCTCCAGCACCCTGAGAGGGCTGAGCTAGATTTGTGAATCACCTTCATGTCAGCTCAGGAAACCTTGTATGGGAGACAGTTGACTTTCTACAAATAAAGAGAAAGAAAAGGAAACACAATCCCATAAAACAGCGTTAAAAAATTGGGGTGGGGGGAATTGCACTGGGGAGGATAGCCACGATCATTTAAGGAAGAGTGTTTGGATTTCAGAGTGTGCAGATTTCAGCCCTACGCATACGCACCTAGTCAGCCCCAGACGCCTTCCCCTTTTTCTTCCCTTCTGATTCTGCTCCGCTGACTCACTCTACTCTGCACCCTCCTCCCCTGAAGCTGAGACCCGAGAGGACAGAAATTGGGCTGGAACTAATTTAATGGCTGAGTGACCTCACAGTAGAGAAACAGCCGGATCCTAATAGGGGTCTTTGTCTACATTTCCACCCTGGCTGGTAGCATGCCAGTCAAGAGTCAAGCTGGAGACACAGGTGGAAGCGATTAGACCTGTCATAAAGTTTGAAAAATTGATTCTGGAGGCGAGGTGAATAGATTGAGCTTGACAGTGTTGTCCTAAAGATTCTAAGGGAAAATTCTGTAGTTTAATTTGAAATCCCTTGATTATTCATTAGCTTTCCAGATGGCTTTTGTTGATGTATTACATATTAATGCCTGTATTGTGTTATTGGTGTACTCTTAATGTGCATGCAGGTAATGAGCAAAGAGTAAATACATTGGTAAGTGTCCCAAATTAATGGGATATTAGTGTAATTGTGAAATAAAGGGTTGTTAAGAAGTTGATTGCTTTAGAATAATTGTGAGTATTTTTATGGGCCAATTTGGTATTCTAAAAGTGAAAATTATTGGAGAATTTTTAAAAACCTTTGTTTTAATGTTTACTTCTAAATTAAGGTTTAGAATATAACTCCAGCCCTTGAAATTGGACAGCAGTCATGACTGAAGGGTTATCCTGGCAAATTCTCCATCAAATTCTTTTTTGTTGTTGTTCCAATTCAACACCTGAGTAAGTGAACCTTTCACATGCCAAGCTCCTGAAGTTGAATTATTCAGTGGCCAATTATTTTTTTAGAGATGCCTCCACGTTAATTTTTAGCGTCCTCGGATATTTGTTTTTACATCTTGTAACTGATTTTTGAGTAGGGTGAACTTATTGTGGTGTTTACCATTTTATGATGGTTGCAGTATGTTCTATTTAGCTAATATTTTTATTAGAACTGAACCTCTCAGTCTTGCTCTCAGGGTTGATATCTTAGTCAGTTTGGGGTGCGGTAACAAAGTACCATCTACAGAGTGGCTTATAAACAACAGAAATTTATTTCTAGCAGTTCTGGAGGCTGGAAGTCTGAGATCAAGGTGCCACCCAGCATGGTTAGGTTCTCTTCCAGGTGGCCGACTGCCAACTTACGGATCCTCATGTGGTGGAAAGAGGGTGAGAGAGCTCCCTGGGGGCCTCAGAGATAAGGGCACTAATCCCATTTATGAGGGTTCCACCCTCATGACCCGATTGCTTTCCAAAGGCCCCACCTTTGAACACCATCACACTGGAGATGAGGATTTCAACACATGGCTTTGGTGAGGGATACAAACATTCAGTCCATTCGGCTGAACATCATTTCACTGTTGGACAACCTGAAGCATCATAAGTTTCACTGTACAGAAGAAGAGTGAGAGTGATTGTAACCATGAGTGTGATGAACAGTATTTTAGTAAAAAATCTGTGAATGTGTAAAAAAAATGTGTTGGGTAATCAAGCAGATACTTTTCCTTTTACTTAATAAGCATCTCTCTCCCCCATTTCTATTTTCCTCTGACTTTGCTTTGTGACTTTTTAAAAAAAACTTTTTTTTTCTTCCAAATAAAACACTTACCTGCTTTGGAGGTGAGAGTTGATTTGCTTTCACCTGCCCCTTTAAAATCTTTTGCACACCTACCATTTGGCCAGACACTCTCTAAGCTGTGAAATGCCTTTGTTTCTGCTTTTTGTTTGGGAGAGAAGCATGTTCTGTTTCTGCATGAGGGGTATTCCGTCACTTTGAGATCCCAAACGCCACATTTTTTCTGCATTGCACAAGGAGTCATTCATCATTTTCATTTTTTGTTTGGCTCTCCCACAAGAGTATTCAAATTAGTGAGAAGGAAAACGATGAAGTCATTGCCTGGCAGAGAAGGATTTTCCCGGGATGTGGGAAGGATAAGAGGACAGAGAAGAGGGAGGAATGACGGTGAGGTCTGTACCTGCTTCTTTCTTGGCCCTTTGGTTCCAGAGGTCCCCTGAATACTAATGTAGTTGTCACAGTTTAAAATTGGGTAACGTGTGTGTGTATAGAAGTTACCTAAAAATGAAACTACTTGGTGGGGTGACAGTGTTAACAACCCAGAAACCTTAGACGGTAACTTTATCTTGCGCCATTGTGATACACTAGCTGTGTGATGTTGTGTGGATCACCCAACCTCTCTGGGTCTGTTCTTCATCTGTAAGAGAAGAGAGTTTTGCTAGATCCATTGTTTAACTTTTTTTTACAGCAATAAAGCCACTTTTCAAATGAAGTAGTACAGAACCCCACTGTGCACATGGCCCCGGGAGCCTTCCCGGGAGCTTTCTCTGAGCCCAGGTTCCTCAGGGTGTGGGTGTCAAGACCACTGGGCAAGAAGGTATCCACAGCCCTTCCAGCTCAGATACTCAGGCCCAGCTGACCTGAGGATGATTCTTTTATTTTAATGGCTGGAGGACTGAATTGGATTATTTTTTAATGCTCTGCCCTGTTCCAAAAAGGAATTAAGGCAACAGGGATTTAATTCCATCTGCTATGAGATAAGTTCTTTCTGCCTCCCACAGGTGCCGTCCAATCAGCATGGGAGACGACCTGTGCCTCTGGTGGTTATATGTCGTGTAAAAGCTATCTGTATGTGTGTCATTCGCAACACTCGGCGTCTTTCAGAGTTTCTTGACTTCCCCACACTAACAGTCGTGCTGACTAACTGTAGTTTCCTCCTAGAACCCAGGGAAATCTGAGTGGGTTCCATGCCCCTGAGAAGCAAAGTGGCTGCTGTCGTGGGGGTGGGAGGTGATGGTCTAGGTAGGTATCCAGATGTCTCCAGTTTAGAGCTGAGCGATATCCAAGAAGAAAAATCTCTGCCAAAATCACTTCCACCCCAAACAACCAGAATCCAGGAGGGGATGATGCCGTGGTGGAGAATGCCCCTCAACTCCCAGACCCTTAGGGATGTTCTTAGGGGACAGTGGTGGGAGACGGGGAAGGGGAGTTTGGGCAGGTATGGAATTGGATGAGGTCTTGGCTAACCCTGTAGGTTTTGAAGTTTCATTAAAGCTTGGGTGGCTTATTAACATAGAGGGCATGGAATCTGCCCTGGATTTGGGGTGTGGATCAGAGACACTAGGAACAGTGGCCAAGAGTTTGAGGTGGAAGATTTCTACAGTCTTATGGCTTTCTTTCTCCCTGATTTCCTGGAGTTCTTATTTTAATCCTTCCTACTCATTTTCAGTATCCTTTCTCCTTCTGGAAATAACCTAGGGCACCTTCTCTTTTATAAACTTAAGCAAAATGAAATGTAATTGATTTTTTAACATTCTGTGATATCCATGGAGATAGTATAAGAAACTTAGATGTTGGCAAACCAGGATTGTGAATCTCTGATATGGAGCCTCTCTTAGAATAATTTGTTTTTTGTTTCCAAGCTCAACTAAAATGCCTTCTCTAGCTTTTGTTTTAGGTTTTGCCCCCTTCCCTTTTTTTTTTTTTTTTATGTAAAATGTAAGTGCTTTTTAACTGCTAAAAGGCTTCCTTAAAGGGTTTGCTCCAGGTAAATGAAGATGGAGCACCATTATAAGATGATAGGCACTTTCTATTTTTACCATTGGTACCTGGAAAACTGTCATGAAGCAGACCAAATTTTCCCAGCACAGTGTTGTCATAATTGGGATTGAATGAGGATTTGACATCTCCGAAATCCTAAATCAGACAAACTGTGTGTACCAAAACTCTCACTGTCTCTTAGATCTGGGAGCTGCCTTGAAAGGCCAGTCACCCATTACTGCCAGAGTGCCCTGTGCAGTGTTGGGACCGTGTCTGAGCGTCCTGGTACCCGGCAATTTCCTACCATTTGTTCAGCTAACAAATATTTATTGAGCTCTTATAACTTAATGCAGCCTATTCTTGTCACCTTATTATAGCTCTGTCTCCCAGAATGGGTACTTATTAACCCATCCCATTCCAAATGGACATCTTACCATGAATCCAAATACTGTTGAAAAGATTTAACCTTCTCCCAAATGATAGTTAAGGTATTTGTTAATGAGTTGAAGAGACATGAAGATAGTTATTATGGCCTCTCTTATTCCCATGTTTCCCTAACATCGCTAATGTTTGAACATTTCTTCATATCCCTGTGTTAGAGATGAAAGCTTTTGGTCTGAAGAGCCAAAAAACCTTGATACAAAGCCAATGAGGGTATATAAAACTACACAAATTTATTTTCTGAAAATATTTTTTTTCCATTATAAAAGGTATTCTTATAAATTATAGAAAAGAAATATTTTAATGAATAAGGAGATCAAAATCATCTGTAACCCCACCACCTATAAAGAATCATGTTGATCTTTTGATGTGTCTCCTTCTAATCTTTTTTCCTCCTATGCAACATAGGAGGAAAATTGCAAAATTATGCATAAATTGCAAAATTATGCAAAATTATGGTTATCTTGTATATGAAATAAGCATTTCCCCATGCAATCGGATGGTGTGCCAAAAACGTTTTTTATTGGGTGCATATAGTCTGACCATAATTTATTTAAGCAGTCCCCCATGAATGCACTTCTGTCGTTTCCGGTGTTTTTCTATTATAAATAACAAGCATATTTCTTTTTGAGCCAGCAGTTCGGTATAATTCTCTAGTGACCTCATTACAGTCTTTCTTTTCTAGAAGATAATTGGAAAATTATCAAACAAAGCAGATATTGAACAGAATGGGGTTAACAATTGTTGTTTATAATATTTAATATTATTTCATCATTATTATTTCAAATTGTTTCATCTTTTGTCCAGAAGAGATGTCATATCTTAATAGCTAATATTAGTTCAGGACTTACTCTGTGGCAGCTACTGTGCTAAATGCATTATGTATGTTTTTCTTATTCAGTCTTTACTGAAACCTGATGAGATAGTTACTATTATGGTTCCCATTTTAAGAAATGAGGGAGGTATCACTTAGTTAAAATTGCTTGGACAGAGTCATATAAAGAGTAAGTGGTAAAAGTAGCATTTAAAAGATTTGTCTATTTTAGAGCCTTAATGCTTAGTCCCTATTACTGTATTATCCCCAACAGATGCTTTGATGAAATCCTAATATACTCTATCCCCCATACTTCCAATACCTACTTATATACTAATCTTGTTACAGAAGGAAATCAGGTGCGCTGACATGTCTAATTCTTGGCGATTCTCTTATTGATTTATAATGAGAAATGTGGGAGAAAGAGCTATAATGGGAGTCCTAAGTTAAAGTCTCAGCTCTTAAGCTTACTAGTGGAACAAACTACTTTTTTGTTCCTCTTTACCATTATCTATAAAACGTGGACAGTAATAGCTATATTAATGGCTGTGATCTGGATTAAAAACAGTGGTATATGTGTGAGTGTCAATATCATTCCTGATCTTTAGTAGGTGCTCATTAGTAGTAGTTTCCTTATTTCGTTGAATTTCAACTTGGGTAGAACGTCTCTAATTCGTACAGTTTCCTTTGAAAATTGGAGCTGCATGTTTCTTTTAGCTTTTGTCTAGTTCACGGTAACCCTTCAAAGATCAGCCACAGTGAATGCAATTATATCATTCTCATGTTCTCAAGTTCTGTGAACTTGAAGATAGAATAGTAATTATTATCTAATCTGAAGATGAGGGAAGATTAAAAAATAAACAGAGCCTCAAGGACCTGTGAAACAATATCAAAATGTCTAATATATGGGTATGTGGAGTTCCAGAAGGAGACGAGAGACAGGAAAAAATTTGAAAAATAATGGCCAAATGTTCCCCCAATTTGGCAAAAGAAAATTTACAATATCAAGAAGTTCAGCAAACTCCAAGCAGGATGAATATGATGAAAATACACCTATGCACATCATGTTCAAACTACTAAAGACCAAAGATAAATGGAAAATACTGAAAGCCACCTGAGGAAAACAACCCTTCGCCTGTAGACTAGCAGTGATTTCAGTGTCTGTGGATTTCTCCTTGGAAATTATGGAAGCCAGAGGACAGTGGAACAATATTTTTAAAGGGCTCAAAGAAAATAAACTTGTCAACTCAGAATTCTATATTCACAATATATTTGCTTCATTGCTTCAACAATGAAGGCAAAATACATTTTTAGGTAAAAGAACACGAAGACAATTTGTCATAGGGCAGGTCTGCGGGAAAGAAATGCCAAAGGAGGTTCCAAAGGGTGAAGGGAAAAACACCAGATGGAAACTTGATCCTTTGGAAGGAATGTTACCTGGGCAAATAACTGGGTAAGTTTAAAATATTTTTTTCCAGCTACTTTCTTAAAAAAAAATACTACGTGTGTGTGTGTATGTGTGTATCTGCCTAAAGCAAATTGGGTAACACCGTCTTGCATAGTCTTGCATATACTGATAATACTGATATAATGCCTATGATAACTCTAGCATAGAGGAACAGTGAAGGGGTGGTAAATGGCCCTATAAGATTGCAACATTTCTGCATTTAATGTGACATAGTATGGATTTAACACTAAGTAGATGTATAAGGTAAAGATATACATTATAATCCCTAGGGTAACTAATAAAAACATAAGGTAAAAGATACAGTTCAAAAAGCTAATAGATCAAATACAGTTCTAGGAAAGATCCAAATAACTCAAAAGAAGGTAAGAAAAGAGGACTAGAAACACAAAATATAGAGAGAAAAAACAAAATGGTTTAAACTAGTTCAACCTTATCAGTACTTACGTTAAATGATAACAGACTAAGCGCTACAATTAAAAGGCAGAGAATGTCAGAATGGATTTTTTTTTTTTTGTTTGTTTGTTTTTTTTGAAGTCTGAAAATAATGTCTTTATTGATATAAGGGAACTTTTATTTTATTTATTTATTTTTGCTTTTATTTCATCATATAATGGGGGTACAAATATTG